>OFHS01003660.1:0-16194 GCA_900245855.1 Calvadosia cruxmelitensis | reverse complement strand
AAAGTTGAGAATATATATGATGGAACTCGCTGTTTGATTTTAGATGGAGTAAACAGTGTAATTCAGCCATATTCTGTGTTTTCGCATGCATGGTTGGTTTCCGCAAAAGAAGACATCCGCCCACAATTCCTCGGTCTCTTTTCGTTGTGTTTCGCACGGGTTTTCGCGACGATTTACTTGCGCCGAAACGTCTTTGACGTCGAAACGATCAGGCGCCGAAACATGACAGCGCCAAGACAGTCGGCGCCGTAGCGATCGCGCCAAAATGTCTGCGCCGAAACGGCCGCGCCGAAACGTGACGTACCGCTCGAAGCTTCTTAAATGGCAGAGTTTGCGCATATCACGCATCCATTGTGTAATAAATATGAAATAAAATAACTAGCAACTCAATATTTATTGGATCATACATGTTTTTGTTTTGTTTTTTTATTGTGATGACCATGGATATTCTCCTGTTTTTTTGTGTGCTGTCATTGAAAGAGAATGAGGAGAAAATCATAGTCAAGGTAAAAACTAACCTGTATGCGGACACCCTTTTTTTGGTAAAATTGTAGATCCGTCTGCAGAGTTGTGCAAAATTGCTTGTTCGCCAATTACCAGCTTCAGGGTAGTATGGCGAGATTGGTTAGTTCGAATCTATTGTTGTTTGAAAAGCCTTGATGTTGTATCCATGTCTTCAAGATCAACCGAGTTGAATAGCACAGCATTGCTAATTTTCCATTAGAACATGACTAGCTCTTGTACAATGTTGACACCAACAATTGTGTAGGAATATCTTAACAACAAAGTTGGTTGTAACTGCTGTCTTGCGGTAGGGTTGCCAGACGTCCCTTATTTCCCGGAATAGTTCTGTATTTATATGCCATGCAGTGCCAAATTTAGTTGATTTTGTTAGACATTTCTACCAGATTTTGCAAATGTTCCGTATTTTTCCTCTGTGGTCTGGCAACCCTATCTTGCGGTGGTTTGCTGGCGAGTGGTCCATTCTCGTACCATCTCGTGAACTAGCTAATGCAGACACTATTTCAAAGATGCATGTAACTGCTATACAAACATATTGCTATTTACAGTATAAAGGTAAAGTATAATTAAACCACAATTTAAAAGATGGCATGGGTGAAATAACATTTTCACAACAAGTTTAGTTAGTTCTTCATTTTCTGAAGTATTGCTTCCCCTTTCTCTTCACAAATCGAAGGATAAACGGTAGGGGAATATAATTCCAATAGGGCTTATAAGCATGTTAACCAGTGATCCTCATCCAATTGAAAGCATTGTGCTTTTGACAACCAAGGCTAAATTGTGCAGCAGGTAGTTCTGCTGCGCAGCTAAGCCTTACAGCTACGATAATTTACCAAATTAAATGCTTTGCAGCTTTGCAACAATTTACTTTATAGATAATCGCCAGTGGAGGAGGTTGAGATCGTGATCGAGATATCTGATATCTTGATAACGAATAGATTAGCAACAGTTATTGCATTTGTGACCGCATACAGAAGCACGAAACACTGCAATAATTTTCAAGAAGGATTTGGTAAACAATAGCCTTAACAGCATTTCAACGGATGGTATCATTTCAAAAATAGACCGCAAAGCTTATTTAGAAAGAACAAACGCGCCACGAGTACCAGGGGGTATGAATAACATGTCTGCTGAGCAGCCAATCACAGTTTTACAAGTTTCAGCGAACACGAACGGCGGCTGAAATGGGCAACAAGAGTTTCCCTATCACGACACCCGAGTGCGTGAAACATTTTGCACACAACAAACTCAACAAGCCACAAACGCAAACGCTATCTACAAACATAACAATAACAAAGGGGCAGAATCTCAAAAATAGTCCTCTCTTCCATAAACTACAGCCGACAGCATGAAATAATGTCATAAATCTTCTCGTATCGATTTTGGAAGCCGGCAACACCGATAGTCCATTAGTCCTTGCTCAGATGTGGAGGCAAGGACATAATCAGAAATCATCACAAACAACCACTTAGATAGCTAAGCAGCAAAACATACTAACGCATTCAATAATACTGTAAAAAAATTGCGAAACCACGAGGCTGCTACTTTCAAACGGAGTGTAGTCGTGTTGCTCACCTTGCACGAATTGACAAGCGACCATGGCTAATGCACAGAAAACAACAGTTACAATGTGGCAAGCAATCATATCTCTCCTTAAATAAAAGTCAGGTAGACGAGACGAGCGCTAAACCAACAAGGAAGGCGGCTCCAGCAATAACGAGAACGCGCAAGACATTTGAGCGTCTTCGCTTTCGCGGCTTAGTAAGATTTACTTCTCGTTCACGGTCAAAACGTTCACCGTTGAGTTCATGCCGACGCCATGTTGATCCAGGAATTGGTGATTTCCGGTTAGCATAAGATGGTCAATTTTTGACAGCTGAAATCGACTTCAGGGCGCCATAGCATTTTGTATAATGAAGTATATAGACATTGAAGATAAAATAGCAATATTTATTGAAGACAAATATTAGATTTTTATCTATTAAATTATTTTATATATTTTATAAAAATGTTTTAATATGCATAATTTGCCCTATATTTTCTTATTTTTAAGCTGTATGATGAATATTGAGATGCCTGTGCTCCCCTGACTAATTTACATAGTTACGTCACACAATGTTTTCGTTTGACGATCGGCTTTTCTGTGCTACGTCTTCCTTTTTCGTTCAGAGCATAATGGCCGACACTCAAGGCGCAGGTAAGAAGGAATCTTTTCGCAATCTTTCCCCGTCTCATGCCTGCCTGCACCGAGTCTCATGGTTTCATTATTGGTTATTTATTCCTTAGTCTTGTTTTTTCGTATTTTTTTCAAGGGTTTAGGTAGTTTTTCGACGTTGATTTTGCTTTTTGTTGGTCGGATCTCGTATTCATCTATCCCGAGGACCCGAGACTTATTGACTTTTGATCTGAAATGCAATTGCTGTTTTTATAAGTGAATGATGGCAATAAAAATATGTAATTATCAGCAAAGTCATCTCGCTTTTTCTGTGTTTAAACTAGTTGATGGTTATTCCATTGTTTACGGGTTCACGCTCTGTTGAGACATGATTCAGTTTCACCGAAAAAGAGATAAGGATTTTCACCCGAAACTGAACTGTTCTTGAGCGAAAATGAAAGTCGTTTCAAGCTTATAGATAACTGAGTCACTCTTCTTTTCATTTGAAGCTAAACAGTAAACTTAATCCTTTCCAAATGTTTTAAACCTTTACGAATCACGATGCAGTTATTACATGCTAGACCCTACCGGTTTTGAGCGCGTTGACAATGCAGGACTACGACTCTTTTGTAAAGGTATTACTCATTTCCTCTCTCGAAATTGTAATTCTGTTCCTTTTTGTTACTAATAATTCGAAGAAATAGTTGTTGTTGCTTGTGACAATTCTCCATTAAACAGCTTGAAAGAAGCCTTCGTTAGTCCAACAGGATTTTTTGCCATTGATTTGGTTTTCCTTGCGACAGAGTCCTAGCCCCTGCTGCAATTTTTTCTCTGTTTTGTGATCGATACATTGGCTTGTGAGAGCGAGACTTCTATACAGTTGAAGTCACTCAACGAAATAACTACAAAAGTGAAGCAATGATTAATCGTCTTGCATTTGTTCTGACCAATTTGCTGAATACGAAATCACATCCTACCCAATTCAACCAAAATATAGGTCTCCCGCTTATTTGAACCATTTGATTTTGATTTGATTTAATATATTTGTCAAAGAACAAGAAATCTGACAGGAAAACACAGGTAAACCAAAGTTACACTAGACGTGCACTCTATAAAGAATATTTACAATATTTATTGCGAAAAATCTACAGTGTCAATTAGACGTTTGAATGAATAGACAGACCTACATTCAACAACTTTACTTGGAAGTGTATTCCATATCGGAATAACTCGGTTTAAAAAAGAGTTGGCAATCAAATTGTTTATCGGATAGTGTTTGGGACGAAGCTGAAGCGAATGTCCACGCATGCAATACTTGGATACTGGCAAAGTCCAAATCAACGTGCGAGTAGATAATTTTGTGCAGCAGTTTGATGTCAAATTTTGTTCTACGTGACTCCTGAAGCTCTAAATCAAGAGCACGCAGGTGATCACTGTAAGAGGAATCTGGGAGATAGCAACGCTTAAACACCTGTTTTGTGAAATTTCTCTGCACTTTCTCAATAAGATTGATGTCCATGATTAGGTAGGGACTCCATACTTAATCGCTGAGCAGTGGCTGGAGTATTTAAGATCGGAAGTCATGACAGTTCCTAGATCGCGTACCTTCGATACCATGATATCCATTTGATTGGAAGTTTAAATATAAGTATAATTATTTTCAATGTAAAATCACATATACAAATAGTGTCTTTGCTTTGAAAAATGTCCAGACTAATGTTAGAATTGTCAGACAGAATCATTTGAAAATCTGATCGACTTCAATTACAATGCACTTTGCTAACACAAGTCTTTCTTCTATGGCTTTACGTTGAAGGAGAATGTGAATGTCACATTGTTGCCTACTTTGATGCGTATTTCTAATCCTAAACTGAAAGCCATTTGCTAATAGTGGTATTACGCCCAAGACACTGCTTCTGGCATTATCAGTTAATCTCATGCACAATATACTCCTTTGTTCAAGTTAAGTTAAGAACAAAGACTTATTCGTCCATCGTCCTTGTCACATTTTACAGTCCCGGACCTTTTCCAATAGGATGTAAACTGCGTTTGACTTTGCTGTTTTACTGGGGTGATATTTATGATGTACCTTCATTTATATTTATTTTTACAACTAGTGTGATTATGCTTTCTTGCATTGTCTTAGGTCCACCTACATACAGTAGTCCAATTTATGATCCAAGTGCCAACCAACGTGGATGGAATGATCCTCCAAGCCTTGCCTTTAGTCAGAAATCAGGTGCTGCAAATGGACGGCGTATTGACCCAAGGAAAAGAGTGGCACATAATTTCAACAGCAATGGATACACTCAAGGTTTGTTTTATAACTTATCAATGTCTTCCAATCCAATTTTAAAATAATTCTGCTTTTATTATTGGTCATTTTTTATTAATTTTTTTCTTGTCACTAGGTGCTCCTGTTGCCCTAATTGGCCAGCCTCAGCCGCATCGTATTGTGCACAGTGCTACCCCTCCCCCTATGCCGTACAACGGTGCACCAGGTGCAGTACCTCACATGACACATAGCTCGTCCTATCCAGCATTATCACACACCAACAATGGCTCTCAGCCAGCTAGTCCATATTACGCGCCACCGTTAACCAGTGCACCTCCAATGGCCGGCCAGAGCAATGTCAACCACATGGTGGCAGGTAACGGAACAGCTGCCCCGCCAAGCTCTTTCAGTCCTTCTACTGTCAGTAGCCCTGGCTCAAATCTAGGACAACCTTTGCACACATTCCAACCTAACGGACTGTACGCACCTGTGCCGAATGGAAATGCTCTCCCTGCGAACGGACCACTTATCCCACCGGTTCCACAGGGCTACGCAAGATGTACATCGATGCCAAACCTACCTGATTCGTCGCAAGCAATGTTATCACCACCAGTCCATCAAGGTCCTCCACCAACAGATGGGTATTATGTCAGGAGGGCGTCATCTGCTGAGTCATCAAGGCAAAACAGTCCCATCGTATCGCCGCCTGTCAATCCGCTTCAAAAGTCTATAAATGGCAGTCCTGCCGTACTACAATAAATGTGAGTACCGGTAGTTCTCGTTTACTGTAGATAGCTTACATCACATTTAACTTGGGGGTAGGGGTCAGGTGTGACGTCAGGCCTGTTCTGAGCAGAGTGAGCACTGACCATGAGCTACGCCTCGCCAATACTTCGCTCATACTAGAATTGAGATGTCGAAATCGGCCCTTTGGATTTTTCCAGAACTTTGGCGGCGTCGTTGGCCCAATAGGCACCTTCCGGAGACCACAGCGTGCGAGCTAAAAGTGAGCGTTTTTCTTTGCGATTCTGTTCCTCTGCTGTTCAACTCCGATGCATCAAAAGCCCTGTGTTTCATTCAGCCATGTTTTTCCGTCCCTGAACCGAAAACGGAACCACGACCTCATCTCGAAGTCAAACGCTCTTAAGTAGAAAGTAGTCAGGCACCTATTGGAAAACAGAAGTGACAGGTGTCAACCAAGTGGCAGGGCAAGTGAGGGTGAGCTTTGTTTCAAACAAGCTGCTCTGCAAGACCTGTTTCATGAGTGCTCACGGGTACCGACATAGCCCCTTCCAAACTCTGTTGGACAGATAGAGGAAGGAGCACCGCAGGGCAACTGATTCTCTCAATGTGTAGGCTATGTGTTTCCAAGAGCCTGTTGACAATTAATAGGAAGATCCATTATTCCATTCACCTAGGTAGGTAGTGAGAAGTTCTTTGCCCGTGGCATTTACAAGGTTTTTAGGAGCCTACTAATAGGTAGGAAGTTTCTAGCAGAAATGTAAAAAGATCCTAATGCATCCTTTGCATCGCTTCTCCCTTGTAAATACACAAGCCGTAGCTCTTTTTGATGTTCTATGGAGGCCAGTTTCCATGGTTTCATAATGATATAAAAGTAATTATAGCTTAAAACCGGGTATCAATAACCTTCACATTTTACCCTTGTAAACACATGCTTTGCAAAATGTGTTTTTATTGTGGGTGCTGTTATGTTGACTTGAGTGTAATTTTGTTTTATTTTCAGGGACAAAGATATGGTTGGAATCCTAGAGATGTTTTATCTGTTTATCAATAAATTTAAAGTTTCAAGCTCAGTTTAGCTTGACGTGTTCTCATTTGAACTTTATCGCATTGCGTTTTTAGCAGTGATCTCCATGCTATGTAAACCATCCATAAGTCCAGCCTGGTTTAGCCAACTGCAATGGACGCTTTACCATATATGGTAACATCATGTTGAAGATACTGCTCTGGGAGCTAATTAATATCAAGAAATGTGACAACAATTGATGTTACAGTTTGTTAAATTATATAGTCTTCATAAATTATTCTTATCTTAAAATGTTTGTTTTATTTGCGTTTGTTCTTTCACCTGGAACTACTACAGTATATAACTTCCTTGTAGATGGAGAAATTGCTTTTTTTGTTTGTACTGTAATTTTAACTATTTATATTATATCTTGACTTGACCTGATCAAATAAATAAATATCTATCTCATCAGCGTAAACACCCAAGTGCTGTTGGTTAATTAAATGTGCTAATATGGCAGCTGTAGTTTATGAATGAATTTTGATATTCCTCAGGTGAATCGCAGCAAATGATGTTAGCGTTCTAGTCATTGTCTTATTTATTGTCATCGATACATGAGCTAGGTAGTTTTTGTCACATATTGATAACACACAAGAAAGCAAGAAGCCATAAGAAACAACTTCACTCCGAGGAAAGTGATTTATTATTTATCACATCATCACGTCCATACATGGATCGCATTCGTTAACTATCTAAAGCATGAGAAAAACGTCAAAGTGCTGATTAATCCTTGCTTCCTTGACAAAGGTGAAACACCAACAGCGAAAGGAGATCGATGATGTCATGTGTGTGAGTGCAAGGGTCATCGCTCTGAAGCACACTTGAAATTGCCACATGGTTTCAGCGGGAGTGATACATTAGCAGCTACTCATCTTTCCTTGCCCGTCGTCTGGCTGCTCTTGTCCTACAAAAGAATAACAACTTAGTACAGTGAAACCTGTCTATAATGGTGGCCTCTGGGACCTGAGAAAATGACCTTTATAGACAGGTGGCCTTTCTGTCCAGGTTGATTTCTAAAAGTGTCATTTTGTGGTTATAAAGAGTGACGTTTATACACAGGTGGCTGTTAATAAAGGTTTGACTGGTAGGTCACATTCGTCATTCCGTAAAACGTGATGTTTGCCAAATGATAATTCAGTTGTAATGCAAATATAAAAATTGCTGTTGATGATAGGCTGACAGTACAATAAAAATGCCTGTCAAAATAGTAAAGCAGTTTCTCTTTATTTATCTAAATATCTTAACAAGGGTGAAGGTGTCCTAGAAAGAATGTTAATACCAGGTGGCTACAGAGACACTTTCACACTTTGTTCCAAAACATTAGCCAAGGTGAAATACCACTCATACCAATGTGTAGCTTTGAAAAAATGAAAACGACACCAAATGTGATCACATCGTAGCACCATCAGTCCAGGACTCCAGGGGAGGATCAAGCAAACCTTGATAGGGAGTTGTGGGTAAGCTATAAGCCCTAAAGGCTGAATTTAACATTTTATATTCTTACACAAATGGTTGATTTACACTTGAAGATTATCTCGGAATACTTCCACTGACATAGCGTTGTCACTGCTGCATAATTATAGTGACAAGTTTCCATCACAGCTACGGACATTGGCAAGTAAGCAGCTATCAAGAAACCAAGCACGATTGCCAAATAACGCTTCTATATATTGGGATGAGTTTAATTAAATCATAGATATCTGGACGAGAATCAAGGGCTTCAATCTGCTACGTGCAGTCTATTGCATTTCGGTATGCAAGTGAGTTGACCCCTGTCATATGTAAACACGCCAGATATTCACCATTTTAGCCGTACTCTTATCAATGATGGTCAATTTTAAGGATTGCTCCAAATCCGCCATGCGCAGTCTCACTGCATGTCGGTATATAAGTGAGTTGACCTCTGCCAAAGGTGAATACGCCAGGAAAATGCTTTGTTTGAAATGCAATCAGCCGTAATCTTGTCAATGATAGTCAATTTCAGGGATTGTTCTTTGCTGTCAAAATTGTAGATTTCAGCTCAAAATCACGTGCCTGAAAACAAGTGGATCCCGTCATGCATTGGGACTGCGCTTGGTCCATTGTCAAAATCGTTGGTTTCTGCTGAAATCCTATGCTCCAAAATACTTGCAAAGTTGCAATCCTGACCTGCATTTTAACTGTGCTTTGCCAAAATGTTTGGGAAGTACAGAAATGACATGGCTGTAACTTTGTTAGGAAATTTATGACAACTAGATCTTGTTTCCATTGCTCTAGAATCACTTAAGTTTGAAGTAAACTTACCCAGTTCTGCAGCTTGGTTTCCTAACTCAAATTTCTTTAATGTGTTAATAACCCATCTTAATGTTGACACAGTTACTTGCAAGACAGGCAGATCATAGAATTCACATCTAAATTACTTCTGTTTTGACAAACCTTGGGGACGCATCAGGTGGTGAAGAATCATCTTTTTCTTCAGCATCCTGTAAACAACCACACAGTAAATTTCAATGGGATGTCACAATTTCCAAACACAGCACAGGGTGGCCAACTCACTTACACAACAACAGAGATGAGTGATTGTCAAGGGACGTGTCTTGAAATTTCATTAGATCATGTTGACATTGTATCCATACACTATTGGCATTTTACGTCATCTCAGGCAATCCTGATACAGTGAAACCTGTCTATAACGGTCATCTCTGGGACCTGAAGTAAAATGACCTTTATAGACAGGTGGTCTTTCTGTCCAGGTTGGTTTCTATAAAAATTGTCATTTTGGAGCTATGAAGAGCAGTCTTTACACACAGGTGGCTGCTCTATGGAGGTGGCCGCTAACACAGGTTTGACTGTAGGACTAATAAGAGCATATCAACTATTTGTGGATCATGTTACGTGCAGCATACTGCATGATGTGAAGCTGCCTTAACGGATATGGCAATCAGTTTTAGAAACACATGACGATTCAAAGAAACAAATAAGCTACATTTCTACTTCACGTACCTCTTCAGGCTCAGGGGCAGTCTCCTTGTCTTCTTTCGTCACCTGAAAAGTTAAAAAAGAAATCTACGTCAAGGGCTTTCACGTCATGCAACCTACTGCATGCATTATTCATTTAATCTGATCATTCGTCATGTGATGCAATCAGAATTAAATTTATTCATTGAAATGCTTTCAATGACTATGAACACAGTGACACCTGTCTATAATGGTCACCTCTGAGACCTCAGTAAAACGACCTTTATAGACAGGTGGCCTTTCTGTCCAGAATGATTTCTATAGAAAGTATTATTTTGGGTTATGGAGAGTGGCCTTGATACACAGGTGGTTGCTCTCTAGAGGTGGTCGCTAATACAGGTTTGAATGTACTTGCTATCATTAATAAACTAACTGAATATTGGATTGCGTGCAGCAAATTGCACAGTTCGACTTCGCCTTAAGCATCAGTAGACTGTAGACGAGATGCCATTACAGTCGCATCGACAGAAAACGTTATGCTCAAGATATGGTCATCTGTTTTGATACAGGGCACATTTGTCACTTTTGTCAGTGTGACAAGGTCAATCAAATCAGGCTTATATCCAATTAGTCAAGTGCAGTTCAGATGCATCATTCGCATTCAGCTTTGCATCCATTTCATATTCATTTCTAATATTGTCAATTTCAAAAATGTTCCACAGCTGTCAAAATGTCCACGATAACTCAACAAACCCACTGAATCCAACTATGCATTGGTACTGCATGTGACTACAGTCAAACCTTTATTAGTGGCCACCTCTATAGAGCAGCCACCTGTGCATAAAGGTCACTCTTTATAACCACAAAATGATACTTCAAATAGAAATGAGCCTGGACAGAGAGGCCACCTGTCTATAAAGGTGATTTTCTCAGGTCCCAGAGGTAACCGTTATAGACAGACTTCATTGTAATTGACAAAACGATTTGCCATTACTTTATAAACGTACCGCAGGTGTAGTCTAATTTGGTAGCGTATACATCAGGTAAAGTAAGAGCAACATAGTATGGTTTTAGTTCCATGCATTCAAATTATTTGATTTCAATTCAACAGCAGACTTATACTCAGGCTGAATATAGTCATGGCACAATCGAACCAACCTCAGATGCATCTTCTGTTGAGACCTACAAAAGTGAAATGAAGAGTCATCGATTGTTTACAGAATAACACAACCGTTGCAGGAATTCTTTACATCTGTAATTCAGTATTAAATGCTGATAACAAACCTATCCACTTTAGGCATATACTGGTATACCAGCAACAAAATGTCTAACACAGAAGCAAACTCCAAGCAAACAAGTCAGAGCTGCAGTGGTTATGGAGCTTTCATAATCGATTAACTGTTCAAATAACCAATCAACCGACAGTTAACCGAAGAGAAACAAACTTCGTACTGCAGGCCTTGTTTTGTCTATCGAAATGTTCAATTTCAAATCCTTCATCAAATATTAGAAATGAATGGTTTTTGAGATTATCTTTTCTTTGTGAGATGTATGTTTATTTTCAGAAGTTTCCTTAGACCTTGATCGACTCAGCATCTCAATTTTCTTCACTAATGTTTCACACTATTCCCCCCTCCGGTTATTTTATTGTTAAACTCATCACCATAGATAAGTTGTTTTTGGCGGTGGTGCTTGGTTTGGTGGGAGCTGCGTCATGCAAATAGCAGAAAATGGTTTGGTGGGGTTGCTTCCCCGCGAATGGCAGTAGTCGAGATAGCAAACCTGTCATCACAACCAAGCACCAGTCACACTGCTAAGTCAGTGGAATTCCCATCAATTGGTTATGCAATAAACAACAGGTTAATCGATTACTAATTGATTAACCACTGCAATTCTAAAATAAGTTGTTCCAACAGATACCACAGGACGGTCTAATGCGCATCAGTAATACCTCTTTGGTGTCTTCTTCGTCATCAGGTGTAGGTTCATCAGTCTTCTTGTTGCTGGCACTAAGATCCTGGACACACAATATTCATGAAATTAAATGGTTTACACATGGTGCTATCAAAGATAACCCATCATATTTATTGAGATTCAGTAGGCAACAAATGCTCGCTATGAATCTGGTGGCATTCATACATCAGTGACTTGATGGTATTTGTATACAAAGATCAGATTGGTAGTAAATTATGTGGTACAGTGAAAACTGTCTATAATGGTCACCTTTGGGACCTGAGGAAAATGACCTTTATAGACAGGTGGCCTTTCTGTCCAGGTTGGTTTCTATAAAAATTGTAATTTTGGAGCTATGAAGAGCAGTCTTTACACACAGGTGGCTGCTCTATGGAGGTGCCTGCTAATACAGGTTTGACTGTAGTTTTAAAGTACAAAATTCGATATCTTATACAATATCAATCCTAAAAGTATTCAGGACAGTACCCAAAATAATAGACAAATCAAAAGAAAAACAGTAAGGTATTCTGAAAACAAGAAAGAGCCCCTGCTGATGGAAGCAGTCCTGCCAATGTTATGAGACACATGCCACATATATGCCTCTGTACCCTTCATCTTGGGGCTAGCTGGACTAAATAATTAACTCAATAGGGATCTAATGTTTGAATAAGCTCAGCACACACAGCATACCATTCAGTCTTACCTTTCTGTTTGGGAAGCAGAAAATTCCAATGAGGATGAACGGCAAGAAGACAACAATGACATAGATGGCCCACAACCACGGCTTATCTTCAGTGGCATCGACAAGAGCAGAGACAATCGAACCCTAAACAAGAGCAAGAATGTGACGTCATATCAAGGTTCGATATTCAGAATTTCATTTTACACAACGTGAAAAGCAGAAACTTGAAATTATGAAACACTCACGTCACCACCCGTTAGCGTTGCCTTTTCTTTTGCTTGTTTGAGATCCCACCTGGTAAACACAACAGATGATCACACATGGATAATAGTTGGCCGGAAAACAATAACCCAGGATGATGCTTCTACTGAGTGGTGTATCACAGCAAAAGGCCGGCAGTCGACTCCAGTTAATTGGAGAGTTTGGAGACCAAACAACAGGGTTCGATAGACAATTACTCTTCTAGGATTTTCGGCTTACAAACAGAAGATTGCATCAAAATTTTCTGCATGAAGGATTTGCTAAGAAATGTCCTTTCCAACAATATATTCAGCAAAACGTTTTGGCATACATTCAAGGCCATTTCTAACTTGAAATAATAACAGATCGACCGCGCAAAACGAAAGCCAGAAATCTGGTAATTAACCTATCTATAATTCCGCCTTTTGCATTAGAAAAATATGCTAGTGTTATTAAAACAAGAGTCATAACACCTTGCCAAAAATAAGATGTTCTCATGCCTGACATCACATAAAGCACTAATCAGATCACTTACGTCTTTGCTGTCCAGTCATTAACGACTCCTTGGTCATTTGCAATGATGATGTTGTCAAACATGATGTCAGAGGTCATTGACCACAGCTCAAATCCAACGGCAACCTTGAGATTAAAAATGACCAAAAAAGAATGACATCGAATGCGACAATTGGGGGATTCAACAAAATAAGCGTACGACAACGAAAGGTCCTCCGCAGTACTTACAACTGTCGTCATTTTGAATGGCTCATTATCAACGAAAAAGTTTGGGTTGGGGATTCGCTTGGCTTTCCATATGCCCTGTAGAGAAACAATTAAAAATAATAAATGCTAGTGAAACCAATTGTGTTGTTGTTGAAACGGTGATGCTAGGCAAACATCCCGTTCTTCTTCTTTTTTGTCATCGAATCACTTACAGATTAAATATTTCAGGATGATTGACAGATGAAAAATCACTAATTAACAGATTACGATGGAGAAATGAAACGTGCGTAGCCCTGATGAAAACTAATTGTGATCTCATTTCAATATAATTTGAAGGTGACCTCTTATGACAAGCACATGCTAGACATAGGTCAACGTCAACAGAGTTTTGATTTGAAGAACTAAGATCTACAAAGATTCCTTGCAAAGATTTGCATAGATCAGAAAGAAATAGATTATTAAGTCATCACAGCACATTGAGAGATTAAATGCGTGGCTGGAGGTGCCATGACGTCATCTACCTTGTAAGCTGGATTGTCAATCAGCGGTGGGCTCCACTTGCCCTTGTACTTGGGATTGTCAATGATGGGTGCCTTCCATTGGCCACAGCCCACGTCGCATTTTGGATTGGGAATCAAAGGCGCCTCCCACTCTCCGTCCTCTTCCACATCCCTATCAATTCAAAGGACATTGCATGATCCCACTCACTGGTAAACTAATTGCACAGTTTAACACAGGTGATCAGTTACAATGACATTGTTTGAGCCTTTAAGGGAACCACATTCAGGTGGCCTAAGGCAGGTGCCACCTGAGGACAAGTGGCCACTAAGACAGGTTGACCCTGATAATAGCGAGTATTACAGTGAAACAGACTAACCAAGAGAGTAATAATGTTGAATGCTCAGATAGACATTTGAAGTAAAATCATTGTGCAATGCACTAATAAGGTCTCCTAAGTCTTGTCATCATTGCATTCATTCATGTGCTCAACCTGTAGAATGTGATCTGATCCCTGCTAATAATCATGCCGGGAGTAGCATTGGCAGCCATGTCCATTTGACTTCAGCAGTTCATAAACTGGTTCACAACGATATCTCAATATCATCTCAGTACAGGAATCTCGATCTGGGCTCGAAACTGAGTCTTTTTGTAGCAAATTAAGATGACTAAACGCACATAAGATAATGAGTTACACTTTTTATTTTGGACTGGACTTTTGGGAATAAAATTTGGCTTTTTCAGATCGGCTGCAAAACATTTGCTTAGATCTCTTTATTTCATGATGTCGATATTCTGTTGCAAGAGAAATTCTGAAATTGTCTGCGTTGCGTTCTTTTGTAAAGTGCAATTGCTTGACTTTCATGTTATTTCACTGACCATAGCTGCTCAGTAAGACATTTCTAATTTCTAAGAACGAAATGCTGTACTTTGGTGTCTGAAAAGCCCTTCTACTCCTGACTGAGGATGGCGATAAACAGAATCATTTACCAGTCTTTCGGCGGTTCTGCAGTTGGATCTGGGATATTTTCTGGCTCGTCATCCAGCCAGCCACTTGGTTTGGTTGCAGCAGGATCAGATATTCTCATGGGGGCATCCTCATCCCTGTCAAAAAGGAAAACAAGTCATCACTGCATTCAAGCAGTCACAATACCCCACTAGGACCATGTCAGTCGGAGCACTTCGCTTACCAGTCATCTGGTTTACTGGCCGTTTCATCTGGAATCTTCTCTCTCTCATCCCAGTCCTCTGGTTTCTTGTCTTCAGGGTCATCTATTTCTGCCGGCGGTGTGACCGGAGGTTCAAAGCTTGTTAAAAGGCCACCTGAGTTGACCGTGCTCTTGTCTACCATGACAGAGAAAGAATTATCTGGCAAAACAATCAATGTAACAAGATGGGTCTTCTTGTCATCAAATATTTTGGAAAACTGGCCAGTTGGTTTCACAGCATGTTTCTCCTCGTATTTGCCAGTCTTTGGGTTTTTGTGTCGGAAGATGAAGTGAAGCTGCAAAAGGAACAATCAGGTGATGCATTTAGGCTGTAAGCAGTGTCACAACAAAACAATGTAGCAGTGTCCTGTTGGCTGCCAACATTGAAAGACAGATCTGGTCTAAAGATAACTCTCAAGCCCTTGCAACACAATGGTGGATTTGTAGGATATGTAGGTTGAGATGGTGATCGAGGACAGAGGCAAGTAGGTGTGGATGTAGTTGAGTATATAATTGTGGCAGATACGATGGAGGGTAGCCAGCCCGTCTGAAGGCTCGAGAGTACAGAACGCAAGAGAACGACATTACGAAATACAAGACACTTATAGCGACTGACGGAGGGCGCTGATTGGCAGTCTGAATGCTGACGTAAATGCTTGATGAGACCGCCGCAGATTCTTGACCAGGGATTAGGAATGAAAACATTTGTTGCTGTTTTTATCCGGAATCTCTTGCGTCACAATCTCATGGAAATCAAGACATGTTGGAATTAACTGTGAGGTAGGTGCTATCTGATTAGGCCACTACTTAACCCGTGTCCTGCTATTGATGTGTATACACGTTTTCGAAACAAGTCAAAAGTAGCAACATATAACAAATCAAATAGTTAGTCCTTGGCAATCAACCAATCAGTAATCCATAAAGCTACTTAAAGTATTTGTTTAAATAGTTTTATGAGCAGGACAAGGGTAAAAAACCCTCTTCAAGAACGAAATTCAAAGGTGCTGCTGATGCCATGCATATCGGTCATGCCATGGTGATGATGGCATGCTAATGTTGTATTTTCGTGATACTCAACTACAGTCAAACCTGTATTAACGGCCACCTCTATAGAGCAGCCACCTGTGTATATACCGTATTTTGCCGTGTATAAGTCGACTCCGTGTATAAGTCGACCCCTATTTTTTCAGGCAAAAT
>OFHS01003659.1:3788-16197 GCA_900245855.1 Calvadosia cruxmelitensis | reverse complement strand
GTTGAAATATCGGGAAAATTTAATCGGGAAAAATAATCGGCAAATTTCATGATCGGTGCACCTCTAATCTCCGCCGCGCAAATCTGGCTTGCTGGATCCACAGCCGCGCAGATTCTGAGAATTGAGCTCAGCTGCAGACATTTTAATCAGAAAACAGGCTCTATCCCCGCAATCCTTACTATAACTCTGTTATTCAAACAGATAATCGCGGCCGGACCGCGCATTTTTGTCAAATTAACGAGAGGCCAACCGCGCAAAATATGTCAGAAAATTTTTCTCCACCGCGCAAAATACGAAGATTCCAGTCTGGGGGGTATGAACAATAGACTTCCAAATGAGGGTGGTTACAGGTCATGATACTGCGGTGGTATATAGATTACTTTTATTTAGTAGAGAAATATAATTACAAATCACTTTGAATAAAAGTAACGGATACAATTACAAAATTACGTTACAGGAAAAATAATAATTGCAACTTAGGCCCAGGTCAATTGCAAGCAAATTGAATGTGGCAGGGCTACCCCCTGCTGTGTTTATTTTTAGCAATCTGGCAATAAAACAATAGAAGTCATTTTTCTCAGGCCCCAGAGGTGGTCATTACAGACAGGTTTCACTGTAACTTGTTTTTTGCATCAGTCAGGCAAATTCTCAATCAATCCATCTCTAAGCGCCTGATAAGATTGGATTCCTGATGTTTTGTTCATTAAGATATATGATCCTTATAATTTGTTTTGTCCTTTCTTGAGGAGTAAGTCATCTGAAATGATCTTGTTTCGATTGTTCAAAGGTGCAACAAAGAGAATGAACTATTTCCAGTCACTCAATGACGCAATGGACGCCATTATGCAGACTGATAATTCAGCAGGTGTGTTATAGTGTCATCCTTGTAACCTTATCTGACTTGATAATAGAGCTGGGTCGATTGTGGATTTTGGACTATTGATTAATTGACCCAAACAATCGATAAACTATTGATGCATCGGACAGCACAGAGGCCTTTGTTCCTTGTCCTATTGTAGCAGTTTGCCTTTGTAAAGTCATGGCAATTATCTTCTTGTTCGGTGATTTCTTTGTTTTATGCACTTTTGTCTGCTCTTTAACGAGCCAGAAGATAATTGTAAACTGAAATAATGGTGTCTAGTTCTTTGAAAGGCACCAATAGAAGCACATCTTTTGTGATATCGATGAAACGATGGTTGAACCGGACAATCGATTGCCAAAAAACAATCGGTTAATCGATTATTCGATGCATCGGACCCAGCTCTACTTGGTAATGATCCAACTTGAAAAAACGTTTTGTGTCCAAGGTGATCTTGTCACACTATCAACTTCAAAATTGTTAGGTGTTCATTAAAATCTATTAAAATGACTGAAAATAACAAGTTGTTTGTTTTCAAAGCTATTAAAATGACCCAGAATAACAAGTTGTTTGTTTTCAAAGCTATTATAATGGCCCAAAATAGCAAGTTGTTTGTTTTCAAAGCTATTAAAATGGCCCAAAGTAACATGTTGTTTATTTTCAAAGCTTCCAGATAGAACAAGCTTTTAAGGAGTTCCAAGAATTATTTTTGCTTGACTTGAAAAAGTATAAAAGTCTTTAACAACAAAATAGCTTCTGACAAGTTCAAAACAAGGTCAGAAAGTGAAAATAAGTTTGATGTTACATAATTGACTGATTGATACATCGTGTGCCATGTGTATTACCCACTTGAATGTTGTTTTTGTAAAAGAATGCATTGCTCTGTAATTTTGTGTTTTGCTTGATTGGTAGTGATATTTGGTGAAGACGTGGCGTTTGGGGGAGTGTTCCGTTGCACAATGGGCTTGCTAGACAAATATGGTAAGAGCAGCACTGGAACAGGCATGGCTTGTTTACCTCTTCTTGTTTCGCGATCGTTTGCAATATTTAGTTAAAACAGGCATGAATTTGAGTTGCAACTGGTGCAGGCATTCGCTTATCATGCCACACTCTCACCTCCTGTTTGTTGAGGACCAACAGTGTTTGTATTGCTCATCTAGAACAATGTTGCCGAGGAAAGCGCCTAATCAGCATTGCATTTTGCTTCTATTGTTCTGTGTTGGCCAATCTCCAACAGCAATGAAATCTCTCAATTTGCGATGTGCATCCAGAGAGACTGAGCTGAGCGATTTGCACCGCCTGCGATAAGCTCTGGCGTATTGTTTTGTTAATGGCAAATGGCCATTTGGTCGGGGTTTTTTGTGATATTTTGGCCAGAACCAGGGCTTAATTGGATATGCGATATTAGCGGCCACCTCTATAGAGCAGCCACCACTGTTGAAAGGCCACTCTTCCTAACCCCAAAATAACACTTTCTATAGAAATCAACCTGGAGAGAAAGGCCACCTGTCTATAAAGGTCAATTTTCTTAGATCCCAGAGGTGACCGTTATAGACAGGTTACACTGTAGCGGTGAATTTTTGAAGTCCCAATGATTGTTACGGTCTTCCTTTGCTAAATATACCCCCCATTAGCTAGCGGTTTTTCATCTATTTCGGTTTTTAATTCTGGCCCCAGACCACAAATAATTCGTCATTATCGGTTTTTGGGTTCCTCAGAATCAGTTTGCACGATATTGATTCAGCAGTATTCTTCAATTTCTTGTGAGCTGCAATTAAACCTATTCAAATATGACCTAATTGTTAGTTAAGTGGGTTTCTTGAAAATTCCCGAAAAACATTGAGTTTGACAACTATGCTCTTGTTGATGACGAAGTAGCTGTAGCAGGAGTGCCAACGATCTATGTCTTCTATGATGTTGCCGTGGAACACTCGTCATCATTACGGTCGGGCAAAGATGATTTGGTCGATGTTTGCGCTGACTCCGGCGACGATGTTGAGGACACGGCACCTGTACCTACGGCTTCTCAGGTCATAAACACTTTTGCTGTCATCTCCTTGTACATGGGCAGTCATGCTTCTGTTGCAGAAAGGAGCAGAATGAAGCTGATGGCTTTACAGGACGAAATTGAGTCTGTGGCGCATTTGTCTCTCCGACAGACAACCATTACTTCGTATTTCAATTGTAACTAACAATTGCACAATAATTATCTTTAATGTGATAGCTGATTTTCGCTGCTATATGTTATAATAAACAAGGGATTGCGTCATTTTCATTGTTTTGCCTATAGCAAATTTTGTCAATAACGGTTAAATTTGAACGGTCCCCAGTGCACCGTTATTAGCAAAGTTGACTGTAATTTGAGGCAGGCAAAGACAATCGCCATGCATTTCGAGTTCAATGGCTGCATAGTTCTTTTATAGATTTGTTACCATATCGCGGATGTGGTTTTTCCTTGTTCATAAACTGGAATGTGAAGCATCTATCTGTGTCTTTGCAGGCCAAGATCGTGTTTTCAATTCCCCACTTTCCGAACAAGGCATTGCTGGTTTTGGAATCGGTCTTGCTGTGGCTGGAGCCACTGCCATTGCTGAGATTCAATTCGCAGATTACATCTTCCCTGCTTTTGACCAGGTTTGTCAAATTTTTGCCATAGAGTGTTCAATGTTTACTGCGTGGAATGGCTAACTCTGAGGGCTTACCGTAACCAAAAATAGGAGAATTTACAAAATTTCCTGTCACCAGGATTGTATTTTTTGCAGTTTGCATACATCTGTTGTTTAATTACACTTGGTCCTTTTGATTATCTCATTTCAGATTGTTAACGAGGCTGCAAAGTATCGCTATCGTAGTGGTAACGAGTTTGAATGTGGAAAGCTAACGATTCGTGCACCTTACGGTGCTGTAGGACATGGAGCATTGTATCATTCGCAGAGTCCAGAGGCGTACTTTGCCCATACACCAGGAATTAAGGTAGGCCTACATGTTGACTTTCCATTCTTTTTATACAGAAGTACTTGATTGGTGTTAATTATTCCCATATGCAAAGACCTCGTGCCAGGCAGAAACGTTCCTGAGCTGAAATCTCTTGCACTGTCCGCCACTTTCCGGACAGAGCGAGCTCTCTGTTGAGCTGGCACCAGCTGTTGTGACCGGACATCTCGATTGAGCATACCGCTATACGCCTGCCCCATTTGCCATATCAGGTGCGTGCTAGGGACTAGAGATGGAATGAAGTCCAGTATTAGAATTTTCGATTTTGAATTTCAATTTTTAAAATTCGGAAAATCGAATTTGATTCCCTTTGAGAGAACAACTCTCTGAGGAACAACAAGTCTATGGGCAACTGAAGCCACTTTGTGACTCGCGGTTTCATGTCCCTTGGAATCTCCCAGTAGCCTTGGTCTATACGGCAGCAGAAAACTATTGGAACATTGTTTTGGCATTGGTTTGAGAAAGAAAATTGTTAGTTCTGTATCAGAAAATAACAATTTGCTAAGCCGATTTTTCATCTTTGTTTTTTCTATTTTGAATTTTTACACCGAAGTTCAAAAATACCGAATTCAAGTTCCAAGTTCATCCCATCTTTACTAGGGACCTTTCCAGCAGGAGCGCCTATGCGAGGTCTTTGCATATAAGGCACGGTAATACCATGTCACTAGTTTACTACTACTATGGATCCAAAATATGTAAAACCATGTGAAATAGCAAGTACCCTTGAAAACAAGAACAAAATCCATGTGAATAACCGTGAGTCAAAAAGTGCCCTAAGTTTCACAGGGTTTTCATGTGGTTTTTCACATAATCTTTGCATTGATTTCCACGGTTTCAGTTCACAGTAATATGCATTCTACATCATTAAACACTTAATGTAACACTCTCCGGAATTCCACAAATTTGTACTTTTCTATGTAATCTCTTTTGACTCAAACTCAGTAATTATCACAAGTTGTGTATTGCTGTGTGTTTCTTCTGTAGGCCTAGAAAGGCCACTATATTAACCCAGTTATATTGTATGAGCATAATTGTGGTTCAACTCTTCAAGAAGGGCATTTCAAGCAGCCCCAATGCATTTTAGTATATAGTTGAGTTGACCTCTGACAAAGGTGAAGACGCCAGGAAAATGCTTTGTTTGCAATGCAATCAGCCGTACTCTTGTCAATGATGGTCAATTTCAGGGATTGTTCCTAGCTGTCAAAATTGTCGATTTCAACTCAAAATCACTTGCATCCCGACATGCACTAGGACTGCGCTCCGTCAATGAGGAGTCGCCTTTTTCATCAAATTGCACTTAGGCCTATGCAATTAAGAAATTCACAACAACACACCCCATTGATGTTACTTTGATTTCCTTCAGATTTATTGCTCACCCTCTTGTAATTTGGTTTAAACGCCCTCGCTTGTCGCTACAGTAGCCTCGTACTCATGTTGCCTCATACTCGTATAACCTCTGTAATCCTCGGTTATATAGTTGGTCATAAATTGCAAAGTGTGCATGATGCGTATGTATTAGATTATTTACATGGTACAGCGGATATTTGTTTCCCTTCAGTTCCTGTTGATACTTACTGCTAAGCTTATATTGCAGGACATTATATGTCGAAAACATGTAAGCAGCATGGCGATGCCAAAGAAGATGACTTACAATCTTGTGGCAAACTTAATGTTTGACGACTTCGGCAACATTTCATGAACCTGTGGTTGAAAGATTTTCTATAACATTTTTTAATGTGTTACCATAATTATTTGTTTTCTGGGAAAAATTGTAAAATCCATCTGGTCTTTGTATGAAAGCCTGTTTCTGTAGTGAATATTGTTACTGTAGCAAATAGCAACCTCCTTGCATCAGGTGGCCATTTGCTGGTGGTTATTCGGCCTTTATTGACGATTCGTCGCTGTGTTGTCCACTCGTCGCATCCTGTCCTTCGTCCGCTGTTCGTCGTGATTGGTCTCTGTGGAATCGTTTACACGCCGTCTATTGTTCCTGTCGCCTTGTCAAAAGTATAAAGTCACTGTGTGCAAGTCCTTGGTCTTCATTCGTCGCTGCGTTGTCCACTTGTCGTATCCTGTCCTTCGTCCGCTGTTCGTCGTGATTGGTCTCTGTGAAATCGTTTGCACATCATCTATTGTTCCTGTCGCCTCGTCAAAAGTATAAAGTCACCGCGTGCAAGTCCTTGGTATTCAATCGTCGTATCCTGTTTATTGTTTTCTATGGACTATTGTTTTGTTGTAATGATTTCCTTCTTCTTGTCAATGTTAAATCCATTTCATGTTAACATGCTTATACAGCATGTAACTTTCCCTTGTTTATTATGTCTGTGCCCCATGAAAAAAAGCCAATGGCTTATTGGGTATCACAACAAATGATGATGATGATGATGATGATGATGATGATGATGTTTGATATCAGAATTTTCCGATCTGGTCTGATCCTGATATGCCCTGTTGATCCAATGAAAATGTTTTTCCGCTGTCAATATTGCACTGTTTTTAGCAGTACCAAACAGTGACTTAAAATCTTTACGTAACTAACCTGTCTACAGCACTAGCCTCTGTCTAGAAGCGCCTTCTATATCGTTGGCCTTTTGTGATTTTATGATGGGTTTTTATTGTCTGTGTAGGTTGTAATTCCACGAAGTCCAATCCAGGCAAAAGGGCTGCTGATTGCGTCAATTCGTCACCCTGATCCGGTGCTGGTACTCGAACCGAAAGTTCTGTATCGGCAAGCAGGTAGGCCTCTAATGCTGATCTTGGACACTCTACATCTACCTGTCAGCTGTCCATGATTGAGTATTAGGGTTGCATCTAACGCGATAATTTGAACAGATCCAATCACCGACCGACCATTGTACTAAACACCCTATCGATCATCAACAGAAACCGCAAATTGTTTGTCGAAACGACACTTTATTAGCATGTCTATCTTGAACGAGGACCTGCTGTTTTTCCCCAATTTTGAATAACACAATCCACGAATGGCAAATTTAGCTTTCTTTGTGTTCAGCTACAAACTGACAGTGTGTATGATTATTGTGACTTTTGGAGAAAGTATTGTGTGTTATTACAAAATTACGTGTTTCGTTTGTTCTGCCAAACAGGGGTGGGATCGATATTATCGATCGAAACCAATTACTGCTTGATCGATACCAATCAAACATTTTTTTATCTATCTGTGCAACCCTTTTTAAATGTATGGTATCTGTGAGAGTTGCAGGTGATTTCTCCTATTTTCTCAGTGTTTGATAAGGAAAATATTGGATATCTCTAAAATGAATTTGTTGCACATCAGAAACCAATTAATACACGCAAGTAAGGCAAGCTCCTATGTGTTTGTGCAGCAAAGGCAAACATGTCCTTGTATGACTAAAGGGCTGGCCAGTCCGGTTGAATCCGTGATGGGTTAATTTTGTCATTTGATTAGATGGGAATTTCCTGACCAGGATTTGTGGCCTTAGTCTTTGCACCTGTTTTAGCAATAATGTGCCCAGGCTTTAAACATGATACAATTTGATTTGATCCTGCAGGCAGGTGTATTGCTGCTCTTAAAATTTTACAAAATGTATAGGCCTATTTTACAAACTTCCAAATATGCTGCTTGTTTGTTTCAGTGGAAGAGGTTCCGACGAAAGACTACGAGCTGCCTTTGTCTAAGGCGGAGGTCCTTACCGAGGGAAGCGATGTGACACTGGTCGGTTGGGGAACCCAGGTTCATGTGTTGAAGGAAGCTGCCAAACTAGCGCAAGAAAAACTTGGCGTCAAGTGTGAACTTATTGATTTACGAACAATTTCGCCTTGGGATCAAGATACAATCATTAACGTAGGTGTTATTTGACTCGTGACAATTTTCCGTGTTGGTCATGTTGCAGACCTGAGAAATCTTGACTGTTCAGAGCCCCCTATTTTAAAGATTGGGGGACATTCAGCCATATATTTTCCATTAAAAAGAAATCAATAGGAAGAAAGAAAGAAATGGGATGAACATCAAATCAATAATGGCAAAATCAGAAAATGCTACATTTCTTGCAGATAAAGGGCTCTGCATTGCTACATTTTTGTGGCAAAATGTTTGAGCTCAAGTCAGCACTGCATTTTCTGTGCATGGCCAAATAAAATAGCAGAAATTACCAGTTTACGCAAGGATAGCGTGTGTCTACTGTCGGTTACATGGGTTGGGTGTTGATTCTGCGGATATTTTTCTACAGATTTGAACCAGCATCATTGCAGTAGTGGAATTAACATAACATAAAATGTAGTAGATAAGAAAGAAAGTAGCCATTTTAGGGGTTTGGCCTCTCCATACAGGTTGCTTTTGATAGACATTGTCTTCTGATTAATGGTCACTCCAGACAGGTGACTGCTGTTTGGTATTTAATGGGCTCAATCATAGCTTTTAATTGTAGTGTTAATCGGAGTTCCTATTGAGTAAGTCTGAAGCGATATTCCGTGTTTGGACAATCATAATTTTGTCTGTAGAAGAATCAGATGCCGTAGAACTGGGCAGGCTGATAGTGAATATTTATAAAGTAATTAACTGGTCCAGATCATCAATATATAATCGACATATCGGATTTAACACAGAGGCCTCTGATTGACACCCAGTCATCATATTTCTTGAATATCACGTAATTTAGTGATATGTTGCTTTTTTTAGTGTCTGCTCGTTAGTAAGAGCAATCAGTCACCTGCAATGTTGTCTAGTCCTCTAGGGACTTACTCATGGACCGGGGCTAAAGCGTAGTCTGGCACTAAATCTCAAATCCCATATACAAATTGTAACAATTTAGACCAGACCTTGGACCATACTAGATGTTTAGGCTCGGACTACACTTTACTCTCAATCTGCGAATAAACCCACTGAAGACACAGTAGACGTTTATCCATTTGTAATCCGATAAAACAGTTGTTTGACACGGAAATTGATCATAAACAAATTAATCTGGAATAATTGGGACATCTGACCCAGCGTTTAGAAACGTACAATGTTTTGTCTTTATGTGTGTCTTAAAATGTTTAATTGCTAACACGATTGCATGCCATTACGTTCCAGTCTGTCGTCAAAACTGGTAGAGCAGTTGTCGCACACGAAGCTCCATTGACAGGAGGATTTGCCGCCGAGATCACGAGTACACTACAGGTAATTACTCCTGATGGATCTTATTCAAGGACCGAGACTGAGGCAGAGTACGGCACCGAATCTCAAGTCTTGGACTGTGTCACTGTTTACATCCATATCAGGATTATCGACCCTGAAATAAGCAAAGTTGATATACAGTCAAACCTGTATTAGCGGCCACCTTTATAGAGCAGCCACCTGTGTATAAAGGCCACTCTTCATAATCCCAAAATGACTATTTCTATAGAATTCAACCTGGACAGAAAGGCCACCTGTCTATAAAGGTCATTTTCTCGGCTTCCAAAGGTGACCATTATAGACAATTAGAAATGTTTCACTGAATATAGCAGCAGAAGCGTGGTCAGTGTGAACTTGATCCTTATTATCTAGTCACGTCATCTTAAGAATATGTAGCCGTGTCATCCTGTAATTATCCTCTTTCCCATCTGCACTTCATCTTGTTAACAACTCCGCCTGTCCTGTATCTAACACTGTGGACATAGAGCTGTGGAATCAAGAACCAATTAACCATATGTATTCCTTGGAACTCTGCTGTCTCTTTCTGTCCAGGTTTATTTCTATACAAAGTGTCATCTAGGATTATAAAGAGTGGCCTTTATATACAGGTGACTGCTCTATAGAGGTGTCCGCTAATCTAGGTTTGACAGTATAACCATGTGCTGCTTCATAACATAATGGCTGGAGTAGCATGGTCAAACGATACATTTTGGAAAAATATTCTGTTATTTTAGAAGGGCTACTGTCAAACCTGTATTATCGGCCATCTCTATAGAGAAGCCACCTGTCTATAAAGGCCACTTTTCATAACCCCAAAAGACACTTTCTATAGAAATCAACCTGGACAGAAAGGCCACCTGTCTATAAAGGTCATTTTTCTCAGGTTCCAGAGGTGACCATTATAGACAGATTTAGGACCATAACAGACAGGTTGAACTGATCACTGTATTGCTTATTCGGACATTTTTCTTCCACAGACGGAATGCTTTCTCAACCTTGAAGCACCCATCCAACGCGTTTGTGGTTGGGACACACCATTTCCTCATATATTTGAGCCGTTCTACATGCCCGACAAGTGGAGATGCTACGAAGCCATCAAGAAAGTCTCCGAATATTAACATAATTGTTAGAACCAATATTAGTGTAGTGCTATTATTTATACTAAATATCTCATGAGATAAACTCAAGACAACGAACATCGTTCGTGTATATGAACATCGTTCGTGTATTTGCTACCAATTCTTGGGAATAAAAACAATTTTGCCCGTGTAGATTATTTGTAATCTGCCTTCGTATGATGAGTAAAATTTTATAAAATTAAGAATTGCGATATATTACAGAAATGAATTCCTAGTTTAAATACTAATAAATATGACATTTACATAGGTCATATGGTTGCCTTTTCCAAGTAAAACAAATCCTTAATTTAATTTAGCAGATGTTTGCGATAATTACTGCTATAAAAGGATTGCATTCCCGAGAAAATGGGCCATAAACCAGAATCATTAATGATTTGAAAGAAGTTATGATCCCGCGTATTTGCGTCCCCAGTGCATGTCACTGACACATCTTCGTGTTGCTATCTTGATGTTCAGTTGCGGACTTGTCATCGCTGGAGTGCATGGTGCATGTTGCTGTCACATCAGGACGTCGTTATCCTCGCTGTTTGGTCGTGGACTTGTCCACGCTGGTAATGCCGTTCTTGTCTGTTAGGAAGAAAATACCGTACAGTCAAACCTGTATTAGCGGCCACCTCTATAGAGCAACCACCTGTGTATAAAGGCCACTCTTCGTTACCCCAAAATGACACTTCCTAAAGAAATCAACTTTGACAGAAAGGCCACCTGTTTATAAAGGTCATTTTTCTGAGGTCCCAGAGGTGACCGTTATAGACAGGTTTCACTGTACTTAGGTGTGACAATGTCTTGTTGTGAGTGACACAGAGATGACAACAAGCAAATGCTCCTTGCAGTACCAGATTTCTCAGTAGGCACGTGTCTACATTCTTTCCTAAACAATAAACCCTCTAAACCATATAAACTTATATTGAACTCAACACACGAAACACCACTCAGGCTCACTCAACCGAGATTAGGTGTATTCTGCTCCACACAGGAAGAAATCACCGTGTTTTATATACTGAACATTAAATTAAGGCAGACATATTGATAACGAGGTCACACATAACAAAGGTATGACACACGAACAAGACGTATGTGCAATAAATTGATGTTCCAAATATCTTGCAAGGGCAGTCAATTGATAGCAGGATTGCATTTCTATTTCTATGAATTGCAGAGCTGTAAATTGAGTCATTCAATTCTATCAAACCCCCATCAACAGCCTAATGGCTCAAATATCAAGAAACACAGAATCTTGTGAATATAGACAAACCTGTATTAGCGGCCACTTCTATAGAGCAGCCACCTGTGTATAAAGGCCATTCTTCATAACCCCAAAATGACACTTTCTATAGAAATCAACCTGGGCAGAAAGGGCACCTGACTATAAAGGCCACTTTTCTCGGATCCCAGAGGTGACCGTTATAGACAGGTTTCACTGTATACATAAAATTTCCTTGTGGGGAATATGCCCCCAAGATAGAGACCCCTTAGAATGGATGATCCCATCACAAGTACTAACAGGTCTTAGGGAATCTGAGCCTACAGCACCATTTCTCTAATCTGGCTCAGCCTGTAAACCAAAATCTCTGTGATGTAGCAGTTGCATTTACACGAATGTCTGTGTACTACAGTGAAACCTTTCTATAATGGTCATCTTTGGAACCTGAGAAAAATGGTCTTTATAGACAGGTGGCCTTTCTGTCCAGGTTGATTTCTATAGAAAATGTCAGTTTGGGGGTTTTGAAGAGTGACCTTTATACACAGATGGTTGCTCTATAGAGGTGGCTGTTAATACAAATTTGACTGTAAAGACTAACAAATTCCACAGCATTACATCATTACCTTTGCTAGATGACATTCTGAGTGATGACACACTCAAATTAACACAATTTACTTTTCTCAAACTTTAGCTTGTAACTAGGTTTTTGCAAATTCACCCCGTAATTGTAACTTCTACGTCATAAAAAATTATTTTCATTCTGTAGATTTTTACAACATTGCCCAAATCTTCCGAACACAGTGCTGTATAGATTACTTTTTATTTGTAACGAATTACAATTACAAGTTACAGCCGTTAAAAGTAACGGATTACAATTACAAATTACTTAGAGAAAAATGTAACGGATTACAATTACAAATTACACTGGTTTCAAAAGTAATCGTTACAAATTCCTTTTAAAATTACTTTTGCAAGAAAGGACATTCATTTGGCAACGAACCTTTAAAAAGCACATTTTGTCATGAGATCGAAGAGTATTTTTGTGATTACTGCTCAAAAATCACACTTAAATGCAG
>OFHS01003658.1:0-16199 GCA_900245855.1 Calvadosia cruxmelitensis | reverse complement strand
CACCTTGTTTGCCTAAAAACTCACCATTATTGTCACGCCGCACTGGAGGCTGATACCCGTCTAGGCTATCATTACTCTTATGATCTGCATGCCATCAAACTACAACTAAACAAGGCAGTCGATGCCACACAAAACTGCATGCAATGGGCAGGGTGAGTGTGGAAGTAGCGAGACTGGCAGTGACGACCCAAACAGATAGGCGCGGTAGACAGATGTTAATTAGTAGTAGTAGTAGTAGTAAAAACCGGTTTCCATAGCTGCTAAGGGTATGGGCGTTGCCCCCTGTGAACTCGACGGACAGGTCAAGAAAAGAGAATGACTGACTTTCAAGTAAGAGGGGGTCCAACTCGATTGAATCTAAGATCACTTCTCAAATTTTCCATATCTATGGCTACGGTCATGAGTTAGTTACAAAACAGAAAGGTATTCGATTTATAGAGCAGCATAGGATCTGCCATTGATTCCAAGTAGTGTTTTCCAAATCACCAATACTTCTTTGTGCTCTGCCTCTGAACCCTGCAGGCAGGAGCTAAAAGCACCTTACAACAATTTCTTCTAAGGGATGATGTCACATGTTCCCTTGGAATTTCAAGTACTAGCACAGCCCTTGATCGGTACTTAGAACAAGCAAGGGCAAAGATTGCGTTTACACATTACATGTATGACGCAATGGTCTAAGACAAAATACAGGACATGGATGCCATAATATCTAACATCATACATTCAATGTCAAGAAAAGACACTGTGAGATAACAGTCTAGTCTCAGTGTGACACGCCTGCGTTCTCGTGATTTCACGAAAGGCTTACAGTGTTGCGTGCCTTACAGTCACGAGATATGAGAATATGGCCAGATTTACAGGTGGCTGTCTGAAGAAAGCCAGATATGGATAGATTGCCTTAGGATTGCATCGCAACATTAACTTGGCAGATTGAAAATATAGACAGTGCCAAGATGAACAACTCAAATATCCAAAAAAAAAAACAAAGTTAGGCCTACCTGACGAACAGAACCGGTGACAAAAAGAGCACCACACAGCAAAGTAATTTAAGCAATAATTCGATTTTCCAGTTAAAACGCACCTTCGTCTTATCTTTCACGAAGTAACTGCCACTACTCCCTTGATAAATCCTCTGTGGTAGTACTCCAAGATAAATCGCCTCCTCGGCAGAACGATAAATGCGATTGAAGACCGGATCGTCGATAAAGTGTGAGGGAGTAACGTCCGAATCGCTTTCATTGTTTTTACCCAACAAGGGACTTTGCTCGCAGTTTGAAACCATGTAATGATGATTACTAACTGAATCGTTCCTGGCTTCAATTGGTGTTGACGATGAAGCAGCGTAGGACGATAATTGGTCGTCTTCTTCAGACACGAAGCTAACCAACGCGTTTTGACTCCCGATTTTAGGCATGGGTGAACGGTAAGTAACAAAACAATTTCCGATAGGAGAATAGCAACCAATCAAGTGTCCCTATCTACTGGAGCTAGTCTTTGTTAACAAAAGACGGCGTATTCCCAACACAGCGTCTTGGGTTACAGATCAATGTAAATGAAATGATTTCCAGCCAACTCCATCCATCTAGCGCTTGACTTCTGAACATCGTCCATCATAATGGCGGCTGAGTAGAAACCGAAGAGCTGGTAACGAGTTCGTGAACTGTGACGCAATAGCAAAAATGACGTAATCCTTTTATGATGAAGTTGGATTTTCTGGGCGTTTCTGGGTGGGGTCAGGGTGGGGCTGATGGCGACACAACGTGGAATGTTTGTACGGAATAATTTTCAGACAAGAACAGAAACGTTCAACAACAAAATAAGACAATCAGACAAAAACAGAAATGTTCAGCAACAAAATAAGAACGAAGGAAAAATACCAAGTGGTTGCTTATTTCATGTCAAAAACAATAATAATTACTGCATTATTTCGATTTATAAATCATTTGAATTATCACTCTAAAAGCTTGGCTAATCACCATGACAACTAAACGAACACAGTACAATCAACGTTTGCTTGCCGATTTACAAACACACACTCCTGTGAATTGTTTCCCACAACAACTTTTTAAAATTGATGAAAAACAATAAACAAGAAAGCATGCGAAATGTAATAGCTATTAATAATATCACACCTTTAATTTGTAAAATAAATTTCAAAAATTTCAAAATGAAAACAAAAATGCAATAAAATAAAATAAATGAAATAACAGAAAATGTCACGCCATTTTTGTTAGATATTATATCAAGCCGTTTGCTTATCAATAAATGTTGTAATAAGTTTTGCTGCTTTTCGAGGCCGTTCGAGGTTAATGCAATGGCCACAATCATCCAGTTCATGAACTTCAGCATTAGGCAAGCCTTCTTTGAGAATTTGAGCTCCAGAGACGGGCAATGTCTGAAAAAAAGACAAGGTACAACAGCAATGCAAACAATGAAATAAACAATGATATTGAGGATAAGATGCGTCGCTAGCAATTCAATCAGGGATGGCACCAGAAAATTTCAGATGAGGGGCTAGGCTTCTCCGATTCGAGGCTAGTTAAACTGCGCAAGTTTCTATAACATGCGTAAACATTGAAATCAGTAGTGAATTTGCATTTCTGAGCCGCATAAGCCTAGAGCTAGAGTCAGGTCGATCTTAATAAAACAAACAGTAAGGAAGGTATGACTTGTAACGGCATTACAGCAGAGATGAATATTAGCTGACGGACAAACATGCAAGATTGTTTACAGAAGGACTAACAGAAACATTCTGCACTACAATATACAGATCACAAAGGACACATTAAATAGCTAGCTTCACAGTGCACACGTATCACACATATGATACTCCTACAGTTATGTCATTACCAATAAAGACATAATCCCAACAACATTTGTTGCGTGCGATTGACCGGTCTTAATGAATTGATTTTTTGCTGTGCATGTACTTACCCTGTCCTGCTTTCCCCATATCACCAATGTAGGACGTGTCAAAGTATGCATGGACTTCTGCAGAAGATAGCGAGTTTCTTCTTTCGCCACATCTCGCAATACTGCAACAAAGGGTTAGAATTAAACCACTACTTGCTGCAATAATTATTAAAGTTAAAAAATGACAAATCAAATTTCAAATCTGTTTGCAAATTATCTCATCAAGTCAAGCTATCATTTTCGGATAGAATTTCATCATATCCCATGACTATATACCAATTAACATCTACTGAGTTCATAAAGAACTATAAAACAGTTCAAAAGAAATATACATGGTTCCACTAAAACACTTGCCTACTGCTCTTCATGTTGCAAGCTAAACAGTGTATTTTGTAAGACTGCAAAACGTACAGAGTGCAGTCTTTATAGGCTGCATTTTAACATGTGAAGATTAAAGAATAGTTGATTTCAATTATAAAACCCACACCTTTCTCATAAAAATAATTTGAAGGTACCCTCATCTGCACCGCAGCTTTCATAAAAATGTCTGGAATCTTCACAGTCCTGTGAACGACGTATTCGTACATCGTTTTCATCTCCTCAAGATTGGATGGTATTAAAAGCATTTTTCCTTTCTCCAAATATGTTTTAAAAAGATCACTTTCTTTGTCGGTCTCCAATCCAGCTGGGCAAAGGAGGACAACTGATTCTATATCATCGCCATGTTTTGTAGCATAGACGCCAGCTACATTTCCACCCATTGACAAGCCGAGCAAATGAAATTTCTCTTCGGCAAGCTCCATTGCATCAACAAACTACAGAGAAAATAATAAAAAATAGTTCTTACATGAGCAAAGTTGAATTTAAGATTAATACGTGCAATGTTTGTTGTTTAAATAAAAACCAAATCTGGCCCATTTAATAATGATATTACAGTGAAACCTGTTGATAATGGTCACCTTTGGGACCTGAGGAAATGACCTTTATAGACAGAAGGCCTTTCTCTCTAGGTTGATTCTATAGAAAGTGTCATTTTGGGGTTATGAAGAGTGGCCTTCACACACAGGTGGCTGCTCTATAGAGGTGACAGCAAATACAGGTTTGAATGTACTATACATCAGGCTAATGAAGGATTGTTGTATGTCTACCTCTTTAATTCTTTTGACCTGTGAATCAACTGCAAAGTTGTCACTTAGCCTTCTTGAAGTTCCACCATGACCTGGCAAATCAAGGCAAATCAAGTGATATTTCACGGGTAGAAATTTTGCCATTATGCAAAAATTGTCTTTTGAAGAGCTGAATCCGTGTAACAGCAGAATGGTCGATTTTTCAGGAGATCGTCGGCCTCTTTCGATATAGGAGAACTTGTAGCCATCAGGCGTTGTTATTTTTTTGGATTTGAAGCCGCCACGCCATATACTCCACCTGTGAAAATGAGCGATAGATTCGTAACCAACCCATCTAAAATATGATGTATCAGCCTCACCATCATTTATTATTATTTGAAATAAGAGTATCAAATGATTACACATAAATTTTAATAAAAAGCAATATTACTGCAATAAAAATTCAAATAAAGAGAAATGAAATTCATTTTGTCAATGCTTGACAACATTGTCATTGTTTACATCGATTGACATCAGGACACAGAAACGTGAAACAACATTGAAATATTGCATTATAGTGAAACCTGTCTATAACGGTCACCTTTTGGACTTGAGAAAAATGACCTTTATAGACAGGTGGCCTTTCAGTCCAGGTTGATTTATATAGAAAGTGTCATTTTGAGGTTGTGAAGAGTGACCTTTATACACATGTGGCTGCTTTATAGATGTGGCTGTTAATAGACGTTTGACAGTTCACAGAAAGACAACATTGTTTAATGGACAGGTTAAATTCTAATGAGATTTGCAGCAAAAACTATAAGGATTATATAATTATTGTAACTGACTATTTACAAATATGCAAATAGACAAATAAATAATATACAAATATACAAATTAAACAAAGTAATAAATTGCGTTGCAAATCTGCCACTGCTCGTTCCCCTGCCGTCTACGAGAAGCAGTATCAAAAATATAAACAAATAGAAATAGATCTGACGTCATGCAGTAAGCATGGCACGTGCTGACTGGATGACGTCATCTGTCTATTTGCAGTAAGAAGAGCAGTCAGACGCAAACTTCTCTGCAGAACTGGAGCTAGAAAATTGACTTCGTAAGAAGACTTCGAACTGTACAATATGCTGAAAGAGATTTTCATGTGAGACGAGAAGCCTGCCAATAATCTTACCGTTGATGTAACATCAAGAAGCTCGCTGGATATATGAGAAAGATAATCAAAGCGAGGAGAATTGTACCCAAGACAATAGTGGCAAGCAGCGAGCCAATGTTAATCGCTTGTCCAACATCAAAGTGAAGAAATGTGGCAGACATATCGCGTGTAATATTTCGCCTGCGAATTATTGATCGTCAATTGTCGAAATAGATCGTCACCATTGATCTAACAAAGCTATAAAGCATGAAAACTGCAATTCGTCTCTCATCAGTTGGTTCAACCAGGGTTCAACCACCATCAGACAGAACTGCGATTCGCGTCTGATTTGTCAATCAAGTCATGTGACCAAAGGTCAAAGTTCAGGTATACAGCAGGACATTTTTACCTGGAATTCGGTTTAGATCATTAGATGACTGGCAAGAGCAGCAATTAATTTTCACGGGGTTTCTTTCAATTTCCTAGTTTTAATTTATAACTGGATAACGACTGTCGGAGAATGTCGCTTGCCAGAAAGCACATATCTACAGGCTACCGGCTACAGGACAAGTGACAGCGATCATGTTCTGAAACACGTGGTGAAAGGGAGAAATTTGGCGCCAAACGCCTCGTTGTGTACGAGTCTCATTTGGATGTAATGTCAACTTGACTGATGCCCGCGGAGAATGGCAGCCTGTTGCAGGAACGAAGAAACGAAAATCAATTATATTTATTACTATTTCTTATGAACTACTCGTGACTGTTCCTACATTGGGTCAAGTTGAGATCAAAGAGTATCCTATGAAAGTCTATGGTGTCATGGTTAGTGTGTATTGCTTATTGTTCTGGTAGAACTTGAGTTGTTTTGATCAACGAAACTGACACAATATCCTTATTTTGCTGTCCAATTTAGCAAAGAGAAAGTCCCCTTAAACGCCGCAGCGCAAGACTATCAAATCAAGAGGAAGAAGCAGAATCATTTCCTGCTAAAATTCCTATGGCAGAGGGTCGTGGAGGAATTGATCGTGGTGCAGATTCGCCTGAAGTGATTGATCTTGAGAGCTCCCCGTGGTCAATGCGGAGCTCAGAAAGAAGAGGTATTACCTTTATTATCACGCACGCAGTTCTTCGCTGCATTGATGATAATACTATAGAGATTTCTGCTTACCAATCTACACAATCAAGTGGTGTAACTGCGTCAGAAATTCATCTCTTTTGCACACAAGTCAAACATGTCACTGTTTAACGAGGGTAACGGTAGAACCCAATAAGCCAATTTCTTGCGATGCAGACATTTCAAGACTTATCTTGAAGCATGCCAGGTGATCAAACGGTCACTCCTAAGGGGTCCAACATTTGCACCAAGTCCTAAATCGTTGTGTGACTATACGATGGGCTCTTGCAACCTATGGATGGCAACTATAGATTACAGTGTTGTCCATGGGTATGGAACACCGCTATGCTTGCTTGCTGTGGGAAGCTCCTTCCCTTTTGCACGTCATTGCCTTATGCCAATTTGGTTTAACCATAAGACAGTCTTGCATGCTTCACTTTGTGAGACTGTGCTATCTGTGCCAATGTCAACGTTCATACAGTCAAACCTGTATTAGCGGCCACCTCTATAGAGCAGCCATCTGTGTATAAAGGCCACTCTTGATAACCCCAAAATGATACTTTCTATAGAAATCAACCTGGACAGAAAGGCCACCTGTCTATAAAGGTCATTTTTCTTAGGTCCCAGAGATGACCGTTATGGACAGGTTTCACTGTAACCAATTCTCCATACCAGAGAAATGAGCCGAATTGAAATTTTAAGATAAATGATGCCCATTGGAGACACCTTCAGAGTGAATAGATTAGAGTTTATGTCATGTATCTTGTGTTTGTAAGCAAAGCTATTCCCTTCATTCGAATTAGCAAGTTATCATGATTGTGTCATTAAGTTATGCAAGTTACCATGGCTGTTGTCGTTGCTGGGCAGAATGTTATGGAAAATTTCCACTTCTTTCTTTCTTAGTTACACTAATACACAATCACAAACACACTTCCATAAATAATGATTGAGTTCATTTTTGGCGATTGGCAGACAAGAAATAACAAACTAACAAATCAGTAATCACTGTAACAAAGGAAATTACCGGTAGCAAACGAATGTGGGGTCCACCAGAGGGCACCCATATGCAAGGTCGTGGTAAGCAATTGGCTCCTGGTGGATGATGCTTTGCTCCAGATTCCAGAATAGCAAGAATGTTGAAATTTTTTATTGCCAATGTCGCTAGCTCCTTTTGGCCACTTGAGGATCATAAAAACTAGAGTCCTTCCATTGAAAATTGTAATTGTTGTTTCCAGTAGATATTTAGAGCGAATTGAAACTGATGGCAGAGAAAAAGAAAGAGTTTTTAGCTTGACTAAGCTGCGTTGTGGGTTGGCACGTATGTTTTCTCCTCATATTGTCTTCTCCGTTCGTGCCAAGATAGAAACAGGAAGATGGAATCCTGATTACCTTGTTTCAATAACGTAATACAGATGACAATTTTCCAGCCATGACTAGGCGGTACAGTAGCATTACTTTTCATAAAACATGTGGTAAGATATGACTTGTCAGCAGGGCTGTAAAAGTTACCTTTTAAAAGTAACTAGTTACAGTTAAAGTTACTTTATTTCGAAAATGAAAAGTTACTCTTTAAAGTTACTATTTTCTAAAAGTAACTTTCAAAAGTTACTAGTTACCTGTCAGGAAAAGTTACTAGTTACAGTTACTTTCAAAGTTACTTTCATCGATGTTAACATAAGAAAAGAAGGTATAATTTACATGTGTATTTTAAACAAATTCCAATTTACCATCTTCGGTGGCTTTTTCATACATACATGAATGCTTTGAAGTTTATTGTATCTTAACAGTACCCACGATTAACTATAGTCTAGAAATGAAAAGTAACTAATCGTAAACAAATGTAACTTTGAAAAGTTACAAGTTACTTTGAAAACTTGTATCTAGTTACAACAAAAGTTACTTTCAGTGAAAAGTAGCTAGTTACTTCAAAAAGTTACCCAAAAAGTAACTTTTCGGGTAACTAGTTACTAAAGTAACTAGTTACTTTACAGCCCCGCTTGTCAGTACAGTCAAACCTGTATTAGCGGCCATCTCTATAGAGCAGCCACTTGTGTATAAAGGCCACTCTTCATTATCCCAAAATGATACTTTCTATAATTATATAGAAATCAACCTGGACAGAAAAGCCACCTGTCTATAAAGGTAATTTTTCTCAGGTCCCAGAGGTGACCATTATAAACAGGTTTCACTGTACTGCATGCGGTGATAACCTCAGATTGGCTTAATTGACAAGTCATTAGTCAATCGCGTATTTGTGCTTTCATTCAATTTGTTTGTTGTCTATTCCTTCTCGTGCTCAGTGGTTATGACGGTTTACTGTACTTGAAAGTGTCATTTTTGTAATAATTTGAAGAAACCTCTCACTGTGTTTATTATGGTCCGTATGTCTGTTGTCAGAGTGTGCATCTAAACTGCAACATTGTCATGTACAGTGAATCCTGTCTATAATGGTCACCTTTGGGACACGAAGAGAATGACCTTTATAGACAGGTGGCCTATCTGTCCAGGTTGGTTTCTATACAAAGTGTCATTTTGGGGTTATGAAGAATGGCCTTTGTACACAGGTGGCTGCTCTATAGAGGTGACTGCTACTACATGTTAGATTGTATTTTTTCTGTGGTATGTTGCAGTTCCTGGTGGAAGCAATGAAGTTAATAGAGTATCAGGAAGTCCACAACTTGGTGCTCCAGATGTGATTGATATTGAACGTGTTTCACGTGAAAAACAGCGAAGAGGTAAGCTGGCATAATTATTACTGAATGCCTATATTCACACCATACATTTTCAGTGTGAAAGGAGCTAGTTCTACAGAAGAATCATTGTGCCTTTGAAGAGTTGTTGTTTTAGCCTGATGTTTGTTTGAAGTAAGTTCGGTATTGTGTTGCTCTCTCAGATGCAAATGGCGGCCCCTCAGACGAGTCTGCCAATGTGATTGATTTAACGGAGTCTCCGGGCGATTTGGTATGTTTGCTTCCTTTCAATCCTTTGCTTCATCAAATTCAATTTGAGCCATTCTCTTTAAAGAAATTGATTGATTGATTGATTGATTGATTGATTGATTGATTGATTGATTGATTGATTGATTGATTGATTGATTGGTTGATTTGATTATATATCTGCACCTCGTCCGAGGTAAACTTTTTTTGAACATTTTACAATTTGTATCATTTCGTTAATAACTACACAAATACAGTAATTATTACTACATAGAATAATTGTTCACGTTGTTTTACAAATCTAATATAAGAAGAATATTAGGGCAGTTCATAATATGGTAACGACGGCTGGATGAAAAGTCCACACTCTGAGCACGTGCACTGATCAGTGGGCTGGTGAAAGCCAGAAGTTCGACAAATAAGGTGGTGAAATCCATGAACAGAAAGACGAATCAAATTGTTTCGATTTGGTTGGTTTGTTAACTATGGAGAATCCAATTCCGTCAAGATACTCGGCCAGAAATCGACCACGATTTGTAGCATCAAGTCTGCAGTTGAAATCCCCAAACAACAGACAAGGAAGTCCATTGTTAACTGAGCTCATAGCCAAAGATATTTCATGAAGGATAGTAGTCAAAGCAGTTGTAGGTGTGAAGTAGAAGCAGAACATATTGCAGTAAGTGGTCGAGATAGCAACACAATTAGGATGTTTGTAAACTTGGACAGGGCAAAGGAAACTTTTGCATAAAATCAGCAGACCTCCACGGGGGCATGTACCGTTTCCAGTGGGGGGATTCGCAGATTGGTAAAAGGGATAATACTGGGTAAATCGCGTTGGACAATCAAGTAGGAATGTTTCTGTGAGGAGGATGACATCAGCATTCAGAAAAGGATCAGCGTCAGTACAAATCTTTATCAAACCATTCAAACCTTCAACATTCCAGAGGCATGTAGTAAAGCTAGTACCCGTTTCGAGTCAAGTTGATGTGGTTGTGGGTGATTCAGCAGGCGGGACTTCGAGAATAGTACCTGATTTGATTCGAAATATCTTTGTTGGATTTTCAGCCCGAATTTTCCTCAATTTATTTCGCAGATCAAAAGCAGCTGCTCGTTCATTTTGTGTCAGATCGGGAGAGATAAACGCGTTGGAGCGATGAGGTATTGTCCTCAATTTCTTTACGGCCTTCAAGACCTCCGGTTGTTTCACTTTTGGAAGCTTTACGACAATCGACTGAGTTTTCCCTGGGACTTTTGCCCCTACTCGCCTGCAGTCAATGGTGGATGCTTCAATGGGAACGCCCACATCTTTCAAAACTGTTGAAACTAGGGACTCGTTGCTTTTCTTATCTTCTGGTGTCAAGCCAGAAATTACGATATTTGAGCAGCGTCTTTCTCTATCATTCTGTTCCTGATCAACCTGCTTGGCCAATTGAGTCAACTGGATGGAAGAGTAATGAATCTCAGTATCAGTGCTCTTTTGCGTTATTTCCATATCATTTGCTTTTGCTGCGCTTTCTTGTAGCTTGGTGTTTTCTTCAGACAATGAATGCACTTTACATGTCAAGTTGGTCACTTGTGAAATCAAGGCATTGATTTGTGAGCCCTGGCGATTAACGCAATCTTTAAGTTCTTGAACAATGGTTTGAAGTAAGCTGAGCTCATTGGACATCGAGCTATTCTTGGAAGATTGTGAGGCTGTTGTTCTCGTGAAACGACCTAACAAAGACAATCCTTGGTGTTTCCATTTATACGGCCAAGCTGTTGTCATTGCTCTGTTGCAAGTGCTGTGATGTTTTGCAATCTGTTTCATCCAAGTTGGCGTCCGAAAGTATTTCAGCCGTTTGGATTGATTTACCTGCCAACAAAAGCATCGTCGCCTTAATCGCAGGAAAATCTTTCTTTTTAAATCTCTCCAGATTCTTGTTGTTCGTCACAACTACTTTTCCTGTCGCGTACAGTGTAAAAGAAAGGTATTTGTTTTTCTTCTTCGCGTCTTCGTAGATGATTAACATCTCTTTGGCTTGAACGTTGTTGCACGGTTGTTCGTCTGACGTAAAACCTTTATCCTAGAAATAAAATATTGAAGCATTCTTCCAATCGATTGTGCTAGAAACCTCGAAAGAAATGTTGTATAATTTGTCTCCTTGACCTCTCACATGTTCCTGGAGGTTTTTCACCGTTATCTCTTTCAATTCACTTGTAGATCTCGAGCCATTTGACTTTTGAGATTTCATTTGACTATGTGTCGCTGCCATGGTTGATTGATACCTACTTGTATTCTCGTAATATATCCGTATATGCTTCTCTAGCAGTCCAATGTTATAAATGTAATTCACCACATCCAAGAGATTGCCAAGCGATTGGGCATTGAAAAAGATGCAATTGATGTGATTTTCAGTTGGTGCGATTTCATTCCTCTGAATGGTTGTGTTTCTTCAAGTGAAGATAGTCACCATTGCTTGCTATCTGTAGCAGTGGAGACTAAGGCAGTAACACAACCATTTTTATGATCCATTTTTTATGTGGTGCTTCCTGGCAACGTTGACGCAGATCGCAACGCAATGCGTAAGCTGCTTCTTGTTCAGCTCGAGTCAGATCATGACCGATATATACGGATGACCATCTAGCCAAATTGCGAAGCTTTCTGGCTCTTTGACTCGTACTCCATTGATTTGGCCAATACCTTTGGTTTCAATAGAAATGCCATCCAAATCCACTTCTAGATCATTGACAATCTCCTTGGCCATCTTGGCATTATTAACACAAGAGTTTCCTCCAGGAGTAGAAACCAGTCCTGAAACAATGATGTTTTTTCTTTCAGTAGTTGGTCTTTTTTCTCCTTATTTACTGCTTCCGTCAGTGAAAATCTCCTTATTTACTTCCTATTTTACTTCCTTGATTTATTAACTGATTGATTCAATGATTGATTGATTGATTGATTGATTGATTGATTGATTGATTGATTGATTGATTGATCTATTGATTGATTTATTGATTCATTGATTGCTTTGATCATGTAGTTATACCTCATCCAGGATAAACTTCTTTGATCATTTCACAATGTGTATCTTTTCGTTAACGAATACACGAACACAATAATTATTTCACTGCACACTTCACATTGTTTTGCAAATCAAATGTATGAAAGAATAACAGGGCAGTTCATAATATGGCAACAATGGCTAGATGACAGTCTGCACCCCACTCCGCCCCCCGAGCTTGTGCACTGATCAGTAGGCTGGTAAAATCTGAAAATTCCACAAATGAGACGGTAAAAGCCGTGGACAGAAAGAAGAATTAAATAATTCCTGTTTGATGATTTGGGCTTTTCCATTTGGTGGAAAACAGGGCAGGTGCTGCAGAGAAGTCTTTTATATTTGCTGCCTGCACTTTCTCGTGACATAATTTGATGCAGCCTTGTGCAGCACAAATGTTGAATGCAAAACGCTTACTTACATCTTCGATAGATGTCGGCGTGTTTGCAAAGATAAACATGAGTGTGTTGGATGCATTCATGGGAGTGCCAAGAGCACGTTATAGGAATGCCGCTTTGATTTGATCTACGTAAGTACAGGAACTGAGGTGAAATGAAGAATGGTGATAGAACTTGAAAAGCATATGTTGCAGCAAGTAAGATTTTCATGTGGAAGATGCGCGAGGCTACGTCAATTGATACCCTCCAGATTCGCCTGAAGTGATTGATCTTGAGTGCTCCCCATGGTCAATGCAGAGCTCAGAAAGGATAGGTATTATCTTTATTATCACGCAAGCAGTTGTTCGCTGCATTGATGAATATGCTCTAGAGGTTTCTGCTCAAAAATTTAAACAATCAAGTGGTGTAACTGCGTCAGAAATTCATCTCTGTACCAGAAGACTTTACCTGTTTTGCAGTGTGTGCTGCATAGTACCGACCAGTATAATTCCCACCAGGTAGCTGCAGTACATCTAGAATTGTCTCATTTCCAAAATCTCCATCATTCAGACTCACAAACAAAGCACATGTGGCAAGAAGGACATAGCAATGACTCAACAAATCCAGTAAGATTGACCTCATTAATTATCCTGTTTCCACTCAGCTGGCCACTTGACAGAAGCAAAGCAGGATCAGGCAGTAGAATTTCCCGTAAGAAGCAGTGATTGAGCATCTTATGCTTTTCTACTGAATAAGGTCGGTAGGACTAGTACTTGAAGAGCTTAGAAGGACGGTGTCAAATGAAACAGTTTCCAGATAACGTTCTTGACCAAGGTGCTTTCTTTGGTCTTCTCATAACTATAAAATTGAAACACATACCCTTATTAGAACTGCGGATTAGCAATGCATGTCTGTAAGCCTATCAGGAAACCAAAGATAACTGAAATAGGATAATGAACAAGAATGAGCATCGGAGAATCAGCAACTGATAAACGATGTCAAGAATCTTAGGTAGGCCTACATAAGCTTACCGAGTATTTGCGACTTTTTGATATTCCCAAAGAGATTCAGACACATCAAGTAGACCGCGAGGTTGATGAGACCAAGTTCTTGTCACAACCAACAAGTGAGACGTGTAACACACAAAGAGAATATTCAGTTACAAGGATTATATATGCTACAAATAAAGAATGGGCACTAGAGTCCATTCTCCAGATCTCCCGTTTCTCCAAGACATTAATGAATTTATATAATGCATTGATGGCTGTTGTTGCCAATAATGCATTATTGGCTGTCGGCAATAGTAGAGGGCATCGATGGAGTGTGGAGTGTTTTGACATTCGACGCAGCGGACTCTTCCGTTTGGATAAATCACAAAGTTTCAAGCAGATTTAGTGGCGGGTGTTTTACAAGGACTTTCGTTTGATGTCGGCGTCTCGTAAACCAAGAACAAGGACAGCAGTGCGGAGAGTGTCGGGTGTGACATGTGAAATGTCGGCGTAGTCACTTTGTTCCATAAGTGATGCGTGAAAATGGTCAATTGTTTGACCACGCTGTTGTTGAAGAGAGAGAAATGCCTGCCAGTCGAGGTTTGCGTTACGCTTAGAGCGGAGATGAACTTTTATATCAGGGAAAATGGATTCCTGAGGTTTGGAAGTAGATCGATCCAGATTCAGGACACGGCGGAGCATGTTAAGAAAACCAGGCGAGCAAGCTCCCCAAAAGGTGGTGAGCTGGCGTTCGTGTAGCTGCGATGACAAAGCAACAATATGGGCATAATTGAACCAGAGCTCTAGCCATTCAACAAAACCTTTCAAATCAATATCAGCATCAAGCACAGGTGGGGGCTTGACTTGTTGGCGGGCGATAGGAGGCAAAGTGACCGGGGCTGGTGAGACGGGTGACGCGAGAGCTGAGGAAGCGGCAAGTGCAGGCGTCGGAGGCAATAGGCCCAGACAATTACGAACGGCCAAGTCGAAACGGAATAATTGGTCTTCAACATCAGCCAAAAAACCTTGTCGGAATCTGCCATCAGTCAAGGGCTCTATGGCTAAGACAGCAAGATTGGTAGCATCGAATTTGGCCAGGGTATCAGCGACACGCTGTACAGACGATCCCAGAGGGGCGTAATCCAACGGGGATGGCTTGGAGAGATGCTCAAATGCAGATAAAGAGGCAGAAAGACGATCCAAATTGTGACGTAAATGACCTTTGTGGCCAGCACAGATGTTACGAGCGATTTGAATATCCGACATAATACTTACAGTGATAAACCAAATACAAAATGAAAGCCAGAAATTAATAAGACAACATCCAGTGCGCCATGTTGTGTTGTCTTTCTTTCTTCTATGCGAAGTGCGCAGTAAAGACAATCAGATCAAGTTTGTATCTTATTATCTTCTAGCGGTTTGCTAGCACGTAACTCAACACTGAACGTAAAGAGGTAGTGCGCAATATTATAGTTATGTACGCAAACGAGGTTACAGATATTAGGACGAGGCAGAGAGAATAATAGAACATACAACAATGGCTATACATCCATTAAATTCAGTTAGGTCATTGTATATTCATTGTACCTCTGTGGCAAGCGAATTTCACTGCCAGAACGAGTAACAACCTTAGGTGTGACAGGTGACAGTGGATTAACAGTGCCAGTTTGGTCAGTAGTCGGTAAAATCACGTCAAGGGAAACAGTAGAAATAGGGAAAATGATTTGTCATAAGAAGTGTCTGTTGTGAACGTAAAGCCTACCAGAATTCGTTTTTAATAGTGTAGATGAGATGTTTTCCTACCTCAGCAATCGTACTACGAATGCACCATTCCTTAGGTCGATAGTGCTGAGTGTCCCAAATACAATGCCGAGCAGATCTCAGCTGCAACATTCATCTGCCATTTGGAACTCCATTGGAGGCAAGCAACAAGAGCACGAGAAACATTTGTGTGGCTAATTTGAGCCTCCCGAAGCGAATACACACTCTTAAGCTTCAAGTCATCTGCAAACAGTTTGCAGGTGACAAAATGCAGTTCGTTGATGTAGATGAGAAATAATAAAGGTCCCAGTACAGAACCTTGGGGAACACCACAGACGCAGTCTGCCGGCTCCGACAAGCTCTGCCCAACTTGAACACGCTAGGTTCTACCAGATAGGAAAGATGTTACCCACTTCAGTAGGGCACCAACTATACAATAGTAACAATACTGTTTTAGTTAACGTAACAGTTGCACATGTGAAACACTGTCAAAAGCCTTTGAAAAATCGATATATATATTGTATCAACAACATGTTTACGGTCTATCTCCGTTGTCCAATCATAGAGAGTCTCAAGAAGTTGGATGTTGTGGATCGACGAGAAAGGAAATCGTGTTATAACATGACATTTTCGATTCTCGCAATCTGATTGGCTAAGAGCCGTGTTTGGAAATTCGACTGAAAACCGGGTTTTACAAATCCGCGAGATGCATTAATTTTATTCATGATTCAGAATGGCGCAAAAGGTAAACATTACAGACATTACCCCAAGCTTACACGCTTGGGATTAACGAGCAGTATGCTAGACCTTGGCACTCCCGA
>OFHS01003657.1:0-16202 GCA_900245855.1 Calvadosia cruxmelitensis | reverse complement strand
TCCACGGCACAGAATGGCTTGCGAGACATCTGTCATGCCTGCGAGCTGAGAGGCTGAACTTGTAACCATCTTTTTAATATCAATGGAAGTGATATCTAAAGTACAGAGTCCATCCCTTGTTTCTGAGGAATAAGTAATTCAAGCTATTGACAGGCCGAGATGATCAAATTGGTTTACGGCACTGAAGACCTAGATGGTAATCTATGCTAATTTCATATTGAAACAATAACCGCGTGTCATCGCTTTAGTCTCGAAACAGATCGAGCCTGCTTTAGATTATGCTAAGTGCAGTGAAACCTGTCTATAATAGTCACCTTTGGGACCCGAGAAAAATGACCTTTATAGACAAGTGACCTTTCTGCTCAGGTTGATTTATATAAAGTTTCTATTTAGCGTTATGAAGAGTGGACTTTATACACAGGTGGCCGCTCTATAGAGGTGGCCGCTAATATAGGTTGGACTGTACACTGAAACCTGGCTATGATGCGCACCTTTGGAACCCAAGGAAATGACCTTTATAGACAGGAGGCCGTCTTTGTCAAGGTTTATTTCTATAGAAAGTGTCATTTTGGGGTTACGAATAATTACCTTTATACACAGGTGGTCGCTAATGCAGATTTGACTGTAGTACTCACGTGACCATTCTTGTCCATGATGTTATTGGTTAATTTGAGTTTGTCGAATGAGACGCTTTGCTTCATCCAATGAGCGCCGTTGTTGGGTGATTCGGGGTGTACGTGGACCCTTCCGGGGAGACAGGGGTCTGCCTTGCCAGCCACAAGCCACTTGGAACTGTGGAACGCATAGCGGTATCGCTTGTCATCAATGGCAACGAAATCCAGCATCAAAGTGTAATTCCGTTCTGGGTTCAAATCGTGGAGGCGGACTTGATACGTCGGAAACATCCTCCTTCCGAAGGAAATTAAAAGAAATTAAATGGGGTGGGCCCAGATAATAACGTCCCGTGGGTTATAAAGGGTACACAAAACAAACATAGCCGTAGCAGAATAACAAAATAATNTCTAACTTGGTGGCCTAATCCATGAATTAATACCTAATAAATTAGTATTTAGTCATCTACGATTTCTTCGTGTAACATAAAATATTGGTCTGTGAAGTTTGTGAGTGGGGAATTACTGTCTCGCTGCTTTGCCGTCCAAACAATTAAGTTGCGCTGGCATGATCCATTTACATTGAAGGAACTGAGAGAGAATATACGATCTCGCTGTTTGATGGGACCTCGGGTAAGAGCTATATGTATATAGCCTGCTACATGTGAATCCTTTGTTTTAGCTTTTATTGAATAAAGACACATACATGTAATCGACGAATACTTCTCGTTGCTATGGTGAGATCGAATTGGATACTATGACAACAGATGCGTCATCCCCAATGGATCGGATAAGGGTGTCTGTTCGAAACGAGGTGATTGAACAGGATTACGGCATTAGGAAATCAGCGGTGATGTAGAATTGGCACGTTGAAGTGACAAATCGACTGACCAAAAGTAGCTGGCTTTCCCCTGTAAGCTCAACACTCCATTAAATGCTATTCGCTCTCAGCCGATTTCAGAAATCTGCCATCCATGGAATGAACAGTGCTTCCTCTTACTTACTTGCCGTTAAATGTTACGTGACTTCAATTTAATTTCATGCACGTTCGTATAACTCTCGAAGAGTGATTTTAATCGCGTTATATCAACGTTGCCTAAGTTGCTCAAGAGGATGATTGCTTTGTTTATGAAACAGCTTTCATCGTTCCTATGCTTGAACGGTATTATCATCGAGGGATTAAAGATGCTCACGTGTTCTTGGCAGACACTAAAGATTATCCGATCAGAGAGTTGTCAAACCGCAGAGCTTTCAAGACTATTCCAACAATAAACAATTTCTGCCCGCGACGACTTCGAATCGTGTCAAAGATATAAACAATGAAATCTAACTTAAAAAGAGGAAGGTGTTGTCTCTGCCATACACCAACGAGGATGAAGTATAAAATATAGACGGTAATTAGCCATTAAAACAGACTGTGAGTGATAGTACTACGCGCGTAATACCCGTTAAGCTCGCTTAATTTGGTCTAATCATGGGCAAATTAAAAACAAATCGCCAAGTGGAAAATTGCTTTTTCGCAGATTTGGTTTTACTAAGACGATGAAAGTGAAGCAGGCGTGTAATTTCACAAGTGTTAAATATTTGAAGATATTCAGGGATTTATATGGCCATAAACTATGATCAGTATTGTTGACAAGATGGTGCTTGCAAAAAAGATGAATTGTTATGGCCGTAATCGAGTGTGGGAAGTACCTCCGACCACCCAACGCAACTCCATCGTACATCAAAGAATAAAATGAATTGATCTAACGGGAATTATGAGATTTGGCAGAGAGAATCACGTGTAGGAGTGAACAAAGACAATGATGTAACATTGAAAGAAGGATAGTCATTTAGAGACTTCACGAACAGATATGAGACATTTGACGATTGACCTGTCGTCTTGTGAGGATAGATGAAGTTAGGGTTGCGTCTGAGCGGCTGACTTGTCAAACATACAGAGTGCCTGTTAATCTTTCCTTCTTCACTCTTCTAGAATTACTATTCCCAAGTAAAGATCCTTTAGTAAATATCTGTTGTAAGGGTTTAAGTCATCGCCTGGTGATTACCTGCCGGCTTTCGTCACAATCATTTCAGTTCCAAGGCTATCAAATTGCTGCCAAAGAGTACTCATTTCCAATTCAACACGAACATCCTCCAGGTGGTCGGTATGACGCCAGTCCTGTATCGTTGGCGTGCAATGTCCGTACCCCCCTCCGGGCACACAGCATTGATGCGATGATCTTCTTGGAGTTTGTAGAAATCGCAAGTCAGTTGGTAAAGTCAAATGAACAGGGCTAGGCGCACGTGTTCCAACGTGCTGGAATGTTTCTAGGAGTGTAGGCAATATCGAAAATCAAACAACCGCATAACATCCAGAAGCACATTGTTTGAAATAATCAACTGAGTTATTTTAGACTAAATCGTCCCTACAATCAATTGGACAGTACAGTTAATGAGGACGCAGTTCTGACCTATCTAATGATTGCCAATTGGTAGCTTTGGGAATAGAAGGAAGGACCATTAGAAAAAGGTTATGCTATTTTTTTCGGTCTTCCATTCATTTTCCAGGAAGAACGCCCCCAACGTGACAGGATCCAACACCATCCATATTACATGTGCAAATGCTATGAAACGCTATCGTCTGCTTCGCGCTACTTGGTTTGAATCCTGCCGCTATAGGAAGCGGGGTCGGCGTTGATCGATGACAGCTTATCGATACACGGTCAAATAGAAACTGGTGCATTACAAGGTAAACATTCTCGTTGGTCTTTACAAGAGATTGGCGTATTTACAAAATGAACAAGTTGAGAAATGGAAGTGTCTGTGACCTTTGATGACAGGTCAGTCATCGTGTCTACTCTTCAGCGCTGTGGATTTAAACAAAGTAGTGACGAGTGAAGTGGAATACCAATGACGCAAAGGCGACAAGATCATTCGGGGAAATTTGGTCACAAAAACAGTAATATCATCAACAACAACAACAGCAACAACAATAGTTAGCAGCCCTAACGAGTGAACTGTTGGTCTCTTTATATAGATGACACATTGACGAGCTATACGAATGACACATTGTCTGGCAACATCTTCAGCATGACTCCTTAGCCAAACGTGTCGATACTGTACACGTCCCAATTGCATCGCAATGAAAGACGCATATTGACCCATCATCGCTTGAAATTCAAGTTTCGCGTAACGGAGAACTATCCAATTTCTCCAAAAGCAACAGCTGATGAAAATAAACGACAATCGGGAGTTGATTTCAATGATGCTGTTTCAACGGGAGGTAATTTGGTCCAAATTGGGACTCACCGGCAATAGCGAGCGCTGTGAACGTACACTAGTCAATAGGCAAGGTAGCTGATGCTGGTTTCTGCTTCATATACCTTAGATGTCGTACCCTTGCCAATATCAGAAGCGAGTATAGTATGGGATAGCTACTCACAACGGCAGATTAATAATCGATAAAATAATAGTCTATTTGAAAGGGAATCAAATTCGCGATAATGCTGAAATGAAACTGAAGGGGAAAATAGTAAATTTGTAATCTACTATCAATATTCGTATGATAACGAAAAGAACAAGATGGATCTTGTTATCGTACGATGATCTTGTTATCGTACGATGAAGCCTCGGCGTCAATTAAGCGTCTACGCGTTTACACTGACTGGCGAGGAGTTTGTATATAAATGCGGTGAAATTTTACAAACTAAATCGTTGGTAATATGCAAAGGTTTCGAACCGACCGCTGTCTCACCTTCAAAGTTCTGTTCAATCTCCTTGCATCTTGCATTTCTTTTGCGAATGTTTAGGGTCTGCATATCTGAATTGTGATGCGATAAATCGAGTAGCTGGTCGATGGAGAAGGCACTCGCACGTTTGGACAAACTAAGCAAGGAGTCCATTGCTGTTTCCACGCACAGTCCACTGCATAAGGCAGCCAGATGCCACGACGAGTATTTGCGGTTGAAAGCTGTCGTCGGTTGTGGATGGTTCTCCCGGAAAATGCCGGCGGAAGCCAATCTAGACAGAAAAGATGAGTGGAGGAATAAGCTCTTGGAAAGTAACAAAAGTTGGGAGTGAGTGTTATCTGGTCTTTAATTTCGTATTCGGAGAAAAGAAATTTCTGGGATTTTCCATACTTACTTGACATGTCTTCAATATTTTTCATGAAGCAAAATTTAATAATTTCTACGTCCCGCAGTTGCTATAGACACGGCTAATCAATTAATTGCCTAATCGGAAAAGGAGAAGGGATTACAAGTTTGGTTCAAAATAACGTCAATATATCAGTAAATTTCAGACGGAAGATTATTGCTGGCGGGCTATTTCATCCAAACTGACTCTTGGCATAGCGTGTAAAAAGAAAATTAATGTTGATTTGTTTTGTGACACTGAAATATTATTCAACATCTTTATAACTTTGTGATAATCTTTATTTCTTTCAAACTCTCTCAAATTACAAAATGAATTCAATTACTTAGAAAATACAAAAACGTCTAAAATACTTACAAATACTTCACAAATACTTCGTCTTTGTGATGATTAAACTTGTTAATAACCATCAATGTTATCATATCATGATGATGAAAAGAGATGAATTGATCATTGAAATCAGATAATCATGCTATAAATGAATACCTGCAGGGGGTGCCCGGACCAAGTCGAGATTTCTTCTAGATGAGATACAGGATTCAATCGTCTGTGGATCGTCACACTCAAGGTCACACTATTCAGAACTGTATTGAACTCGAGGCACCCAATTTGTCCCCAGCCACAGATTGTCCCCGACCGGATTGTCCATCAACAGTGTTATTCCGTTGACAAATGATGTAAGCGCGTCGTGATAAGAAGGATTATTGACAAGTGCAGAACAGCAAGCGTCTTTGTTTAGTAGGCCAACGGAGGTCGATCTAAACATGGTCTGACGAACTCGCGCTAAGTGGGCTGGCCTTCAGCTCTCTGATTACACGAAGTCAAACAGTGTTGTCTTAACGCACATCATTCCAGCGTCTGCTGATAATCATCATTGACATTAGATGACTGTGTTGTTGAAATAACCAATTATGTTTGTTGATAACGCTTTTATAATAACTTCTAATATCCTTCGTTTTTGTACAGTTGGATAGACTCACGACGCCTTAAAATAGCATCAGCGTTTCCTGGCCTTGTTGGATTATAGACGGAAAGTGCGTGCTTGAATTCCCTTGCTGCTAGAGTAAATGTTTGGTGATTGTCTTCTTGCTCATTTCCTTTTAAATGTTTCTGAAAGTGAAAAATCGATCGGAAGTCGCTTGGAGATCGATTTCTCGGCTAATACGTTATCATGCAGGGACTATCACCTGCGAAATTGATCAACGATGTAAAGTCTGTCATGGTGTGCCAGTTGTCCTCTCTTCTCTCCCGCTGATAGATGCGTTCGCATTCCCTTCTATGACTACATGCAATAATGCAGCTGTACGCAACGGAAGACAGAAGATTCAAGATAAAAACGCAACTACTTGAACTTACCTGTACAGTTCAAAATGTATTGCAGACCACGCATAAGCTAATCGGATATCAGAGGCGGGGCCAGCCATTTTGAGGGACAGTCTTGAAATAACGTGACGTCACTGGATATAAAATATACCTACGTACCTTTTTAGTACAAAAAGCATAACGTCAAGTGAATTTCTCATAGGTTTTCGAAGGAATTAAAAAAATATCTCTTAAAATCGACTGGGTCGAACGCATACCCCGTTGCACTGCCCCTGTCAGATACAGTATGCAGTATACTGTACAAACATTCTTTTTATGCAAATGTTTAATAAAATAATTTCTATTTAGTCGTGCGCACTGCATTTTAAATCTCATGTGTGCAAGTAACAATGAACACTAATATTCATAATAGTAATTAAAAATAACATTCATATTAAAAATAAATAATAATAATAATTAAAAATATTTTTCATTTGATTTATTTGCCATAAACATGACAGGCAAACACAGGGACTATTCGAGTAGTCCATTCACATGCAGCCTAATAACATTTACAAAACTGTAATAACAACACGTTATCTAAATTATACTTCAAAAGAGGCCACGGATCTAGAAATTACAACTTCATCCGGTAGTGAATTCCACATTGGCGTAACATGGTTAAAAATTTCATATTTACTGTAACACAGTTACACTATACGTACTGTACTTAGTTAGAGACAGGACCACACTGAACTTTCAAAGAATGTCCACGAGATTCATATTTGCTACTGTAGAAGATAAAGAATTCTGAATAATCCAGATCAACGAAGCCATGAACTATTTTATAATGTTCATAATAATTATAAATAATTATAATAATAATTATTATTATTCATAATAGTAATTACTATGCAACCTGTTCCATGGCGAGGCTATTTTACAATGGCAGCTTTTGTGCAATGTCAACATAATTCGGTCGTCTTTCAGAGGAGAACGCATTGCGACCAAGACTGCGAGTTGTGACCTCGTTGTTATTGTGTCCCATGCTCATTCAATGAAGATGGTGAACTGATTGCCCTGCAAACGTTATGGACTTACCTTAGATACATTTGCGAAGATTATAGCAAATTGCAGTTGTTTGTTGGTACAGATGTTTCCGTTGAGTGTCGACGGCGGCCTTGCAGCGGAAGAAAACACAGTAAATGGCTTGCTTCCCACGCGCCAGTGAGGTTTTCACGTTGACCTTTCAATACCCAGAATGGTGTAATCTCCTCTCCTTGAAATCTCTTACGTTCGTGGAATGGATAAAGGATATAAACAGCGTGTTTCTGGTTCTGCTGATGTAAAGACATCGTTTTGGTCGCGCAGGAAGAGGAAGCAGAAACAAGCCCAGAAAGATAAGCATATTCCTCATGTAGCGGGAGAAAGTCATTCGCGAAACCGAAGTGCAACGATAGAAGGTAGTAGGGTCATTATAAATTATTATGCTGGTTTTATCTGATGTGGCTTTTATAGGCCCTATTGAGATTATACATTGGGGTTGCAAACTTTGTTGAGTCCAACAGAGATCCTGAATGGGCTTGCTACAACAATAATTAACAAGAGCTAGGCTACGTATTGTTTCACGCCTGTCGTTGCCTTATATCAAAACTCTGCTTTTTAGTGTTTTTTTTTGCAAAGGGTATATTATAAATGAGAATTTCCTAAGCGAGCAAACTAAAGAACCGAATTTGGCAGTCACGTGCGAGTGAATAGGAGTGATCGAGTAACAGTGCAACGTTATTAAATGAAGAAGACTGATTGGTCTTTTCTGTTGACACTTAAGCCCTATTGTTGTAGGTACACAATAAACATAGCTTGCTTTTTTCTTAGTTTAGCCATCTATCTCATTGACTAACCGGCCTGCTCCAACTACCACTTGAGATGACATATCTTACTGTATAATTAAATACCTCTATGATATTAACAACTTCATAATAACATTTACAATTATGATGTATGGATTCTGGAAATCCTAGTAAGTGGTGCAAGAGGCAATGCCCAAAGACCCTTGTGATATTGGTGATGCTGTTAGTCCCCCAGTGAGTTTGATGGGGGAAACCCCTGACCTTCTGGAAAGACAAAACCTCAGTAGGTTTGAGGGACAACGCTCTAACATTTGATATGTGAATAGAGCCAGTTTGCTTTAAGGGGCAGCACCCCCATTGATTTTTTTGCTTGTAACTGTCGTTTAGCCACTTGAGCAATGAATAGGCTACAGTGGTGAATACTATGTGGCTTTCGATCAACAGCTTAGTTGCCAGAGAGCTAAGGAGCACTGGTAGGTTTAAGGCGACTTATACCCACCAGTCGAAACATAATTATATCGACCCATCTTGATCAAGAAGCAGCCTCTCCTGGATCTGTGGTCTATCATCTGCAAGACACTTGCCCTGGTCCTCCTTGGGAATAATTTGGAGCTTTATGAAGATTAATAATGATTTTCATAGCCTTGAATGTTACAGTGACACTTCCTTGACTCAGTCACTTCAGCACATTTCCTTGTGGTTAGAATTGCAGCTCCATGTCATATTCCTGACAGAAAAAGAGCACAGGACACACAGAGAACAGGAAGAACATAGTTTAGTCTGTCTAGTTTATCACGGAGGGGTCAGACCAAGGCAGGGGAGTCAGACTGGACCACCTGGAGTCAAGTGAAATGGGAGAGATAAGCTCACCAATGTTGGATTAAGTCAAGTTATGTGGAGATGTTGATGGGAATGTAGTTGGGTCTCTGCAGACGAAACATTACTCCTTGTAAGTGCATAATTTCCATTGATGTTGAGTAGCACTTACTTGGTGACAGTCCAAACCGGTTATACAAAAATAAGTGAAAAAGGAATACAGTGAAACCTGTCTATAACAGTCACCTCTGGGAGCTAAGAAAAATGGCCTTAATAGACAAGTGGTCTTTCTGTCCACGTTGATTTCTATAGAAATATCTTATTTGGATTATGAAGAGCGGCCTTATGCACAGGTGGCTGCTCTATAGAGATGGTCACTAATACAGGTTTCACTGTACTCTCTAGTTTTTCGTGTTTATAAGTTATAACTGTATACACACATATATGCCTCTTCGATCTGCCCCTTATTTCATTTAGGTGAAATGTGGTTGATGTCATATCAGATAGCTCTGTTGTTGCCATGCCTCTCAATATCCCCATTGGGTATGTTCCATTTTCCATACTAGCGTTGATTGTGGCAATGATTTTTGTTGCATTGTATTCAGCTTTCAGTAATGGAGAGCTTGATTTGAAAGGATTACTGGACAAAAATAAGACTGCACTAAAGGTGAGAGGCGGTTCCTTGCAAGAAGAACTGAATTAATTCCAAATGAAATTTCGAAATTCTCTATCGACCGTTATGTAAATTCTCTTCTCTCTGCTAGCAGCAAGTTGCATAATTTGAAGAGAATGCGTGTAGATTTACATTGGATTTATATTTCTTTTAGCCCAAAGAATCCTGCAACCAGTCATCACGTTTGCTTCCAGATCTTGCAACTTCTCTCAAGAATTCCATTTGTCTAGCATACTTTCTGGAATTCTTACAATTTGACAATGCTAGGAACCTGCTAGATTTCTGGCTGTCTGTGGAAGCATTCAAGGCTGTTACAAACCAAAGAATACGCCGGAAAACGCGTGGAAAATCACAGTCAAATGATTTGGCAACATCAAGTGCCTCGGACTTGGAAGCTGAGAAAACCTGTGCGGAACTTGATAGACTTTGCCTGTCTAATGGTATAGTTAAATCGAATCAAACCATTGGACAAAGAGGTGTTTTTGAGAACGATTGTCTTCAAAGGGTCACTGGTGACCATGTTGCGGAACTTAAATTTAGCAATGATTGGCATCCATTTTCCCAAGTGACGACAGAAGCATCACCTAGTGCTGATGCTTCTAGTGCCGAAGAGGAAACGCAGAACAGGAGAGCATCACGGACAAAAAGTAAGGGATTGCATTTGTGTTTAAGAGCATTTTACTGGCAATGATATTGGACTAATCATCAGTTTATTCTGCTCTGGAGTATAAGGCATTCTCAAGCAATTTCCAAGTTTGACATTTGCAAAATCTAATTTTATGCAAACAGTGATATACCCTGTCAGTGTTGGGAACTTTACTCACACTTAGTAACTAGTCACACCTACTGTTACGTCAGCGCAACTAGTTACCATTATGTTACCTGAATCAAGAAAGTAAATAGTTACAGCTTATTACTTCTAGAAAATTACTTTGTTACATTAAGGCAGGAAATTAAACGTGGGCTGTCTGAAAAACTTGTCCATACAGTCAAACCTGTATTAGCGGCCACCTCTATAGAGCAGCCACCTGTGTATAAAGGCCACTCTTCATAACCCCAAAATGACACTTTCTATAGAAATCAACCTGGAAAGAATGGCCACCTGTCTATAAAGATCAATTTTCTCAGGTTCCGAAGATGACCGTCACAAACAGGTTTCACTGTACCATCATCAGAACATGTTCAGTATGTAAATTTGAAGAAATAACTGGCTAATGGATGTTGTGGATGCTACGCTGTTGTTTAAAATTCTAATAAACCATTTATGTGAAAATATATTTTGCTCGTGGAATCTCCCAACGTGCAATGATCGTATTCACTGCATATCCGTCATATTCTCCGCCGCAGCGCCTGTTCCTTGGAACTCTCTGCCCCTGACTCTCCACAGCTAACAGACCACAGCAAGTTTTAAGCGTGAACAATATTCAATGTTTCTAAGCCAAGAGGATTTACATAAGTGTCTTATGCATAATTTTAATCTTTTGCTTGTTCTAATTTACTCAGCACTTTAAAATATATCTAGGTAAAGTGCTATACAAATTGTATTTTATTATCATTATTATTGTTTATTTCTCAATATATGCAAACTGGCATGCACAACAATTGATCCGTTGGCAGATGAAATTGTAGCGACATCTGTGTTTGCGTTGAATGCACTAGAAGTGCAGTGCTAGTTAGGAAAATACAAACTAACTGTACAAGGACTTTATTATTCAACATTGAAACGCATTTTATCAACACTGTGCACTGTGCTACATTTCTATCGATAGCTGCTATTCAAGTGAATTTTGGAGGTTTGCCCCTTCGTTCTAAACATTGATTGGCTGCAAGAAATATTTTAAGTCAGCCATGTCCATCGGTACATTGGTAATAATACATGTGATTACAATTTAATGCTTGTAGGTTTCCTTGGAGATGCTATGAATATTTACGAACAATATTTATCACTGGATGCCTTGTGTCCTGTTAGACTTCCGTGTGGTTTGCGACAAACTGTTGAAGGTACGACAAGTTGTGTGGTTCTTTCGACAGTCAGTTACTCTTGGAAGGTTGAGTTTTGGTGAATTGTGAATACTTTGTTTGTCATAGGCAACATGTGTCAAGATCCAAACAGCATTGATCCAGAGTGTTTCTGTGAGGCACAAGTGTTTGTCTTTTCAGAACTTGAGAAGTGAGTACATCTGATCATTTAAGTAATTAATATAGTACATTACAAGCTAAGACGTCACAGACGTGTCTATAGTCCAAACCACAGCTTCAGGTTATGCCCCTTGGAGGTAAATACATTCTTGAAAGCAACCAATCAAATATGTGTTTAACTGGTTCTAAATCTGTACCGCTTGGGGATATGCGATAAACAGAAATGCTCATGTACGGAGGTGTTCTGGGTCTTCCAGTGGCAGCTGCTGATGTTTGCATGTTGAATTTTTTTATTTGGAAAATCGATGCAAAACTATGTCTCACGTTAGACTTTCTGAGCCTGGCAAAGGCCTGTGCTGCAATTGTAGGCTAACATATGATTTGTTTCACTTGGGAAGTTCATCGGATGGTTAGTTAACTAATTTTATCCGTTGCTTTTAACATTTGTCTAATGTTTGTGAAGCATGAGACAGAAACAGTAAGTCAGTCGACAAAGGAAAGATTCAGATGCTGATACCTTGCAATTTATTCTTTAAGAAGCTGTCTTGACTTTAAAAAATTATGTGCAGCAAACAGTTCATCTTTACATGAATTCTTTTTACTGTTAGGTATCATTTGAAATTTTTGTCATCTTGTCTTGGAAGAAAGTACCAATTAAGTGTCATCAGCTCAACGAAGCTCTCTCTTCAAGACATTGTCTACGATAGCATGGGGATATTCTATTTCACGGAGGTGTGTGGATTGTATTTACAGTGAAACCTGTCTGTAACGGTCACCTTTGGGACCTGAAAAAGTGACCTTTATAGACAGGTGGCCTTTCTGACCAGGTTGATTTCTATAGAAAATGTTATTTTGGGGTTCTGAAAAGTGGCCTTTATACACAGGTGGCTGCTCTATAGAGGTGGCCGCTAATACAGGTTTGACTGTACGCAATAAAACTAGCTTGATTTATCGCAACCTAATGATGAGACGACACGAGTCCGTCACACCCACTGTAACGCATACGCAACCATTTCAACCTGGTTTGTAAACCATTTGTTTGGATTGATGGTCTACAGATGTGAACCGAGTTTTGTCTAATTTTGTTTAAACTGAGCTGCTCCAAGCTGTGCTAATGCTCAAACAAGGTCAAAATTGAATAACGCAATGTGGTATAGAATCTAACAACATTTTTTGCAAATAGGTTGTCTTGAAGCGGAGCTATGTTTTCAGAAAAGTTGATGAAATTATTGCCGTGGAATGGGCACCTCAATTTAGCTCTGCTTGTCTTTGCAAACCGTTGGTTATTTGATTGTTGATCTGGATTGTAAGTGTAACCGTTGATCTGGATTGTAAGTTTTTTAACGTTACCAGAACAGAATTGTTGTCCGATTTTAAGTACATAATAGGCCTAAGAGATAAAGCAGAATGTATTGAATCTTTCTAAGCACTGATTCCAAATTCCGTTATTGTGTTAATTTCTACGGGCAAACAAGATTCCTTTGCCCTTCAATCTTAGTTTCCCTTCTCATCTTCTAATGAAATGTAGCTTCCAACCGGAGAGGGAATTTGAGCTCTGGAAGGCAAAGGATGTTTTAAGTCTGTAGAAATTGACACAAATTGATAAATCTTGGAATAAGTCCTATGATGTATAACCCGGAGCTTTTGTTAGACAATTCTGAATCTGTTTTGCAAGTTGCAACACAGACTATGTGATATTTGCGAAATAACCAATCTCAAAAAGAGGTTTGACAGGTGGTTGTAGTCATTAGAAAATGCTTTTTCAATGTTCCTGTGTATGTATGGAAGAGCTCTGCTTGGTTGTGAACTTAAATTGTTTCTGTATTTGGTGCAATGATCTTGCGCTAATGATTGATGAGCGATGTTTACAATTTCTAGTTCATGGAGCTGGAGCACAGTGGCTCTATTCTGGAGTTTTGGTTGACTGCGGAGAACTTTGAACGGCAACTAGAGTCAAGGATCAAAGGAAATTGCTATGATGTTGACGAATGTTTGGAAGATGCAATGACAATTTATGACAAGTAAGATGCGTGATCCATAATTATGTATGCGTAAAGTCATCTGGTTCGTCATGTGATGACTATCAACCAAATGGCTGCAGGCAAGACTGATTTTAGATTAATATATGCTGTCCTCTTTGAGAACAAATTTGGGTAATTATGTCTACAATAAAACGAAATATAAATAATCGTCAGTGTTAGCATAATTATCCCACTGCACTGCACCTCCTCTATGTGGACTATGCTCCTGGGAAGGTACTCTGTTGATGTCAGAAAGGTGGACAGTGTCTGAAATGTCAGACCCACAGATTCAACAGTCTCCTATATTTGATCCATGTAAGAATGAAAGTGGTGTACACTACCATACATGGCTCACTGGTTTTGTCTTGAGAGTCGAAAACCAATCCTGCCCATGTTGCTGGTCATTGCTAAAGACGCAAATACAGTCAAACCTGTCTATAACGGTCACCTTTGGCAAAATGACCCTTATAGACAGATGGCCTTTCTGTCCAGGTTGATTTCTATAGAAAGTGTCATTTTGGGATATGAATAGTGGCTTTTATGCACAGGTGGCTGCTCTATAGAGATGGCAGCTAGTACAGGTTTAATCAACATTGTTGATTTATGTGGTTGACTTTGACAACTGCTATGTGGTTAAAACAATGTGTGCCACATACAGTTTTGTTAGTTTGACTGCTTCCATCATTTTAGGTATTTCTCAATGAGGTCACCTTCGCGTCTAATATTTGACGACAAGTTGCGTATCGTGCTGGAGAATAACATATGTCGTGCTGATGGTCCACAGCCCAACTGTTTTTGCATACCCATGGCTTATGCATGGACGGTTTTGAAGGAGGTAGGATGCATGTCAATTCTGATATCATGTACATTACTCTCTTTCTTTCTGATATAACAGTCTGTCTGTTCCTCCTTGTTGATCCGTTATGCTCAATTGCAATGTTTTTGTTTTCACAGGTTTATTTTCCACGCTTTCTATTGTCGGACATGTATTCGCGATATACAAATGACTTACAGAGAAGCTCTGAAGATCAAACTACAGATGAAGATAGTCTGACGTCATCAGAGGCCAGATCGACATCAAATGCAACCATCGCAGAAAGTAGCTCAGAGTGGGATCTCCTGGACATGGATTCTGAGGCAATATGGCAGCGGCCTGGCACTGGGTGAGGCCCATGATTAATCCTTTAGGACCATTAGCTTTTGTAGCAGTTTGTATCTTAGAACTTACTTAGGACTGTGTTTTGTGTCACTTTTCAACTGTTAATGCTGTGGCCTTGTCGTTGGACCTGTCTAAAGTTACCAAGGAAACAATACAGTATTTGATGTTGCCTTGCCTTACACAGTCTGTCAAATTTCATTGCTGAGCTGCGACTGTGGTTTTCATCCAGTTGGGTTGTCCATTGTATTCCTGAATACGTTCAACCAACAAAACTATTTCATTACAGGCGTCTTGCCCTTGGCCATGTGGACAGGTTTGGTAACTTTCATTCAGAGTCAGAGCCAGAACCAGATCGAAAAGGCAGCCGTCGTCAAGGAGGTAGGATCTGCTCCATCATTGAGTTGCTAATTTCGGTTTCCTGAAGTATTAGTAGTCCCTCCTTATGTTTTAAACAGAATTGCTGCTGATACTTTTTCTTTTTCCCTTTCCACCTTAAATGAGTCTTGATCATTGCTCTGCACAGTCTTGTGGAATACTATCTGTTCACTGAAGTGTTCAGTAGATTTGTATTTAATTGTTATTATTATGATGAGAGCAGGTTCCGGTGCTACATTGCAGTTGGCCCAACATACTTCACTTGAAATAAAACCATTATACCTTCTGTATTTAACACGCCTTGTTTTTTTTTGTTACAGGTTCCAAGTTTCGTTCTGCAATAAAGAAATTTATCGCCAATGAATCGGCATCAGATGTGGTGAGTAGCTTTGAGTTTGGTTCTAAGGGCCATTACAATTTTGTGCAGCTGGAATGGTTTTTTCTGGGTAGCACATTACAGCATTTGAGAACTTCACAAATAATTTGATTATGTCGTAATTGGTTACATTGAGAGATTAGGTCGAATGTAGATTCCATCAAGGGTTGATCTGGATCATGTTCATTTCCCAACGATTTACAAGGACGTGACATTGCCAGCGTATTTGAGTCTTGCGTTCTGATAGCATTTTATTGTAACAAGTGACATGATGGTACTCGATCATTGCTTGACAATAGCAATGGTAACAAACTAGTTGTGTATTGAAAAGCCTGCTGTTTAGAGCTCCAACTATTCCGTGCTGGTTTCTCGCAGTGAAGGTAGCTTCGTTTAATGGTACCACCGTGTTTTTTAACCACGACACACTGGTGTGGTGGGGTGGTGGTATAGCCAGCCTGTTTTGAGCAGTACTGCCCAATGGACCAATGAAACGCGGTCACTTGGTGGTCGCTTAATGACGATGAATTGTGTTGTTTGAACTTCCAAGAGATCACTTGAAGATGGTCTCTCAAAACAGGTGGTTGCTAAGGCGCTGTTTACAAGAAAGGGGGATCATCCCATTGCGCGATTAGGATGATCCCTTTGCCTTAACCCGTTGAGTCCCACATTGTTTTGCGGCTTTTGTTAGCCTCGTCCCACATTTTTTAAGCATTTTGCGACTTTTCACTAAAACTGCTCTAAAA
>OFHS01003656.1:0-16205 GCA_900245855.1 Calvadosia cruxmelitensis | reverse complement strand
GCAAATAATTTACAATTCACATTCGCAATAGAGTCAGGGAGATCATTAACAAACAGCAAAAATAATAAAGGTCCTAAGACGGTCTATATACTAATATTATAAGCATTTGATTCAAATTCCTACACCGTGAGTCAGCTCGTAGAGCATCTATGTTCTAAGTCTCTTTCCTTTGTCAATTCTACTATCAGGAGCAGTTCCGTCACGGTTGTTGAATTATTTGCGGTTGTAGCACACATAGCGCACTTTCAACAGCATTTATGTCCCAATTGGAAATCCTGAAATCATACACTTTACACCAGAATCTCTTGCCAAAGTATGCCAAAAACTAGTTCCGAGTGACCTGCATGCCGATTGATTTACTCTGGCGTACGATACATATTTTTCATTCAGAAAGTAGAGATGGAACTGACCCAGAAATAATATGGTGCTAGAAATCTGGCTAAGACATGAAAATATACGGTGTGCCTAGCTAGCTTTAACCTACAGTCAACTCCTCCAATAACGGTGCGCTTGGGACCGTCCAAACTTAACCGTTATTGGCGAAAACCGGTATAGACAAAACAATGAAAATGACGTAATCCTTTGTTTTACTATAACATGTAGCAGCAGAAATCAGGTGACACATTACTGATAATTTTTGCGCAATTGTTAGTTACGATTGAAATACTACGTAAAGGTTGTGTTTTGGAGAGATGAATGAGCCACGGACTCAATTTCTTCCTGTAATGCCATCAGCTTCATTCTGCTGCTTTCTGCAACGGAAGCATGACTGTCCATGTGCAAGGAGATGACAGATGCGCGTTCATGATCTCGAAGCTGAATCAATATCGTGCAAACTGTTTTGGAGGAACTCAAAAACCGATAATTGCGAATTAGTTGTCGTCTGGGGCCAGAACAAAAAACCGAAATAGACGAAAAACCGTTATTGGGGCACCGGTATTGGCGGATATATTTAGCAAAGGCAGACCGTAAAAATCACTGGGACTTAAAAAATTTGCCGCTATTGACGAATTCCGGTAATGGCGAAACCGTTATTGGCGGAGTTGACTGTAGCTTCCATAGATATACAATTTTCAAAGTAGCCTAACAACCACATTGAAGGTGGTCATTTGATCGATTGTAAGTGCTGCAGCATATTTTAAGGAATCACTTGACAGTCATCACTCGTTCAGCTTGATTAGTACTGCAAGGTATGTAAGATTACTTACATTAGGTGTGTAGGTAGACTAGACTAGTTGAAATATGTAATTTTGGCTGATACGACAGAGGTAGACAGCCCATCCAAAGGCACGAGAGCACAGATTCAAAGAAAGTGATGTTACAAAATACAAGGCCATTGGTGACTGATGAATGGCGCTGATAGGTGGTCTGAGTGCTGACGTAAATGCTTGATGAGACAGAAGTACAGTCAAACATGTAGTAGCGGCCACCTCTATAGTTCAGCCACCTGTGTATAAAGGCCACTTTTCATAACCCTAAAATGACACTTTCTATACAAATCAACCTGGACAGAAAGGCCACCTGTTCTATAAAGATCCTTTTCCTCGGGTCCCAAAGATGACCGTTATAGACAGGTTTCACTGTACGATGCTAGAAGTAGGTGATTCGCACTCACAGAAGTACAATTGAAAGATTTAATAGTCAAGTTATCAACAAATATATTGCAACATTATGAAATCAAAAAGCAAAAGGTCTGATACAATCATGGTTCTTGTTTGCTTGAAGCCTTACCCCATTGGCGGTGATGAAGAAATTCCAAGGTAGCAACGTACCGAAACCAAGTAAGTAGAAGATGACATAAGCAAGGTTATATCTGTAAATCAAAAATACAGGATGTCACGTAGGGGCCCAAACGGATACCTATTCCTAAAGGAAGAATTAAGTTTATACAGTGTAACGACACCAATATCATTTACAGTATACGTGGAAGACAAATATGGAGGCTTTCGCTTTCCATATTCAGGTGGTTGATTTCTATAGAAAATTTCATTTTGGGATTTATCATGAGTGGCCTTAATACACAGGTGGCTGCTCTATAGAGGTGGCCGCTTATGCAGGTTTGACTGTATTGTCAACAGCTCTGTCTGCCTTGTATTCTACGCTATGTCACGACATGACATGGCACCAACGAGTCACAACTCCTTGGAACTCTGCCATCTCTCTCTGTGGTCGGACGGTCAGCAACATGTCAAGGAAATTCATGTCATGGGACAGAAAGGCCAACTGTCTCTAAGGTCATTTCCCTTGGGTCCCAAAGGTGACCATTATAGACAGCTTTCACTGTACATACGAGAAAGAGCATACGAGATGACACAGCTATAAATTCATACAATGATGTGGCGTAATGGCTACACAATGACGATAATCGATCTACACTATGAGCATGTGGCAGCTACTACATATATTACCACGCATCAGCGAACTTCTAGCACCTAATTATGTCACCTCGGCTTTTAAACAAGCACTGCTTGAAGAGCATTAAACCTTGGTTAGGCCTTAACAATAATTTCACAGCTGCAAGAGCCACTACAAAACTTTTTCAAATATTCTGTCATGCAGGGATCGAAACGTTAAATCCACATTTCACATAATTATTGCCTTGCACTTCTGGAATCAGATAACAGAGGAACAACACGGACCAAGCCTGCTGTGTAGGTGTTTCACATTCATCTCTAGAACTCCTGCGTGTCGTTGTTTTACATCTATTGCGCGCTAGTAGGAACAAATTGAGAAAAAAAAGCTTTGTAAATTTTAGTACAACAAAATATAGGTCACCAAAGGGTTCACATGGTAGCTGTTTGAATCGTAATCATTTACGGCATGATGTGCCTAGTGTGTAACGACATTCGCGTGCTTGGCAAGGCTTCAAAATGCGGCTTCTCGGACAATCACAGAATTTTCCATTATCAAGCTGTTTTGGTTCAAATTTAGCACAGGTGAGATCACCAAGTGATTTGCATACAATAGTCGGAGCGAGGAACATAAGGGTAATTATAGAATCACATAAGCAACTCGTGTTTTCTTCGTCAGAGAAACGCAAAAAAGAGTTCATTGTTATTTGAAACCATGGGCAAAACGCAAAGCGGGTAGATTATAATCGCAATTGTGTACAGCTTCTAAAGCTACCGGCATGCTAAAATGTATGATTGTGTCGTAGGGTTTAAACCGGGTTTTAAACGAGTCGAAAGTAAGCTATTGTTCTTCGTGAAAATACAAGCAAAAACAGCTGTAGCTCCAGTCTGCATTCTGTGTTTGCTGCGCGGAGAACATAAATTTCGATTTTGAGAATGCGCGGATGGTGCGCGAATAGGACTCGCACAAATTCTTCTTCCAATATTTAAAGATGCAATAAAATTAGTCGAAATCAGAGGCTTGCGCGGATGCGCGGATTAGGTGTGGAGATTGCACGAGGAATAGATTCTCCGCGCACAGCATAAAATGCAGTCAGGTGTAGACGTTAACTTCACGCCCGAAGCGAGATATCTGTTATTGATTTAGCGAACCATTGTCCTGCTCAGCTGACTGAGGACATGCACAATCAAGCTCACGTCCTAGCATAACTTTCATGAGCCACCTCTAACGTAACCAGACATCTGGTAACATAAAATGGATCTTAAAGAAAGGAGTATCAACAAGAAATGCCGTTACCTGTCACTAGGGCATTCGGAAGCCAGTTTACAGGTTGGCAAATGTCCATTGCCATCCAAGAAAGTCACGGCATCTTCCGATTCGTCAACTTCATATTGCTCCTTTTTGCGAAGGAGATTCCTCGAGAAGGATTGAGTTCTCCAAAAAGGATTCTCGGTGAAATTAACAGCTACTCCAGTTGCTATACTAGCGCTGGAAAGATGATGTGAAACGTTCGCTTTGAGCCGGTTATTGTCTGCAAAAGATAGTCAAACAAAAGTTACAAAGAGCAACTTGAACACCCACCAAGACTCCAGGAGACGCAAAATATGAGCAGGAAACTATAAAAGATTACCAAAAGATGAAGGATCAGTCATACCTGACATTTTTGAAGCTTACAAAGTCTCCTTCTTCGGAAAGAAACGATGTTCTGTGCCTTGAAGAATTCAACGATGTATGAGTTGCACAACGGCACAGCATGCGCATGCGAGCACTTCTCAGCAAAGTTTGCATTTCCCGAACGGAGGATTTCCACCAACCACAACAAATCTATTGTTCTACCAACCAATCAGCACTCATCTTCAGCTTAACTGTCACGTGCACAGCACTCCGCCAAACAATGTAAGTTGTCATGTGAATGCTGCGGGGTCTCCCCAAATAGACTCCTCAGACAAAACAAGGACAACACTGAAGCTTCAAATAAACAACGTGTTGCTGCTCCTAGGCAGCTAGCTATCGCATCTATTATCACTTCAATACAAAAATCTTCTCATTAGTTATGTCTGAATCTGAAATTCTTTTCTATTTTTTTCTCTCTATTTTGCAAAAACTTTCCAAAAATCTGCAAAGGAATCTGGTGAAGAGCTGGTTTGTTTCTTGGTATTCATGGAAACAACATGGCTGCCCGAATTCATGGTCACGCTGGATTGTTGTGAAGGCTAAGAGGCCGAAAGAAAAACAGAACGGCGTAGTCAATCACTGTAGTATGCCTTGCATTCTAGCCATGAAACTGGTGACGTAATTAAGTCTTCGAGCTTTTTAGAAAAATAAACAATTACTTTCTTCGAAAGATTATTCTCCGAATTATTGTCAGAATAAGCAGTTCAGAGAAATCTTACTCGAATACCAAGATTTTTGCTCTCCGTGACTTTTTGGCCCAGAAATGATCGAGAAAAGGTCTGAAAAGGCCACCATTGAAGGGATAGAAGTCACTCGCAAGCTCAAATGGGAAAATTGGGAGCCAGGACAAGAATATGCCAAGTTTATTGTCATGAAGAATGTGTCTGCGGAGGCCAAACATCTCACTTACAGGTGAACATATCAAATGTGGACATCGGATATTCATCGCCAGTAAACTTTATTCAATGTTCATTTTGTCTTCAATTCCATCTCGTATTCAGCATTCTACTGAGCTTGTTATTCTTTATCAATTCATTGATTGGTTGTTGTTTCTTAAAGAAAAATTTCTTTGTTTTATTCTTCCAGCATCCCAAGCTCATCTTTTTACATTACCAAATATCCCAAAAAGATAACGTTATTTTGTGGCACAAGCATCAAGCTTCCTGTTATTTTCAAGCCTTCATCACTGGTAAGCAACATGGAAAATGCATACTGTGATACTAGTTATACTCATTTATTCTGTCATCATCATCATCATCATTTATTCAGAGTCTGTTAAGCCAGCAGCCTTACTGGAAAGTTCTTTTTTTCATACGCCGAAAATTACGCCAGGCAATCCTGCTCCAAGCTTGCGCAACGCCAAAATCCGGGATTTTTAGCGGTGTTTAGTATCAACGTCTTAAGATTTCTGTGGCTGCACCACGCCAATGTCCAAATCGCAGGCAAGCTCCACACCAAAGATTTTCGGCGTAACCTACAAACTTTCCAGTAGGCCCAGCAGGATTCTTTCACAGGGCTAATTACAAGAACTATGTTCTACAAGGATTTTCTATACCACAATGTATGAAATTCAAACTTTATTTACAAAATTATTCATTAATTTCTACATTATTGTGTTAATAGATGGCTTTTACACATATTTTTGAAGGTATGGTGTAACTCGGTTAGTATCACACCCTCTGGAGCATTGTAAAACGTGATATTATCCGAGTCATGACAATAACTGAGTCTCATACTCAGACCTCTGATTTTGCAGGAAAGGCTCAAAGAATAACGAAAAGCGGGCCATAGAACAGCAAAATCTGTATCAACATGAAACAGAGCTATTAAGTAGAAATTTAAGCGACACAAGACTCATTTTCTTTGATGCGTCACGCTCTATAATGCAAACACAATGAAAAACACTTCATCAACTTTTCCTTTCCCGACAATCGCAGCGATTATAAATTCCAGCAAGACGACAAATCACAGAAAGCATGACAATAAGCGAATGTAAACATAAACATCCTTTGGTACTCCGTGATAATAAAAAAATGCGACAATATCCGAGGTGATATTAACCGAGTAAAATAAGAGCAGAGCTTAGGGACTGGCCAATGAAATTTCACTTTCTACGACAATAACCAAGAGGTGATAATATCCGAGGTGATATTAACCGAGTCATACTGTATACACAGTTTGTTACTTTTAATGTGAGTCGGTAGATTGTTCCTTAGCCAGAAACGACTGTCAGACATCCTGCATATAAAAAGGAATTGATTTGCATTATGTCTCTATCGTCGTATGTTGGGTCGAAGATTTCTGGAAGAAAAAATATGATTTATTTTTTTTACAGGATGCAATATAGGCACTACCATTGCTATTCAATAAGTGTAGTTAGCAGTGGTGGAAGTAGCGAACTACAAGTAGTTACCTACTTGTAGCAAACTACTTTTCTTTGTAGCGAAGTAATGTTTGACTACATTTTTCAAAACGTAGTTGCTGCTGTAGCGAACTACTTTTTAACAAAAGAAGTGTAGTTTGTAGCGAACTACTTTCTGATTTAGGACAATCATTTTAGCTACTTTTTCCACATACATTTCCATCTGGATTTAGCAAATTCAGATACTGTAGCACACTGTTTCCTGAAAACGGCTTGAAAATTGAGGATAACACTGCCTGGTAGCACGCTGACTTTTATGATTGACTTAAAAGTAGCATGATATAGCCAGTGATTGAAGTCTTATTCACGTAACAAGTCGTATATTTTGTGAATAATGATAAACAGCCAAAGTTCTTGATTCTGATTGAATTGTAAGGAAATAAAAGTAGTCAGTAGGGAAGTAGTTGGCTACTTTTGGGCAGATGTAGCGAATTGTTGTAGCTAACTATTTTATTTCTCCTGTAGTTGTAGTTGTAGCGAACTACGCTTTTAGTGAGTAGTTGTAATTGTAGCGAACTACAAAAATAAAGTAGTCAATCCACCACTGGTAGTTAGTTAGCTGGCTAGCATTCATTGTCATGCGAAGACTCTTCGTACATGTACAGCGTGTGTGTTTCTATTATGCAGGACATGTTATTCTAATAAAATATTCGCATACAAAAACAATTTAATTTGAGCTTATATGACATGATTGTAAAACACATAATAGCAGGTATAATGTACCAGTATATCAATATATTGAGCCAGTGAATGCCTCTTGTAATTAATAGTATAATATAGACTGTTCCAAACAAGTTGACGTTGATTCAAGATCACCACAGGTGTAACTGATATTCTTGCATTTTTATATTTCACTGAAACACAGGTTAATTAATATACATGGAAACATAGCTACGGGCGTTTACTCTACAGTTTCTGCTATACACATTACATAACCAAGTCCACGTGCGTTTAGAGGTTTCCTACGTCATACAGGGCATCGCCGCCTAGCAACCTGAAATGTGCATAGTCACTGATGTCGACAAAGCATTTCAAGGTTGTGTGACTTCCTGCTTGCCATTCATTAAAAACATAGATAACCCACTACATCAGGAGGTTGTCCCTCTTCCTCTTGACGTACTTGCTACAATGCCTCTTTAAAGTAAAGGTCCATTGTTGTTCCCCTTGTTGTGGAAGTCTTCGAAAGAGCCAAAGATTGTCACAGATACAGCATCATATGTAGGCATCTTGTTCCAGATTGGGATTATCCTGGTGAGAGAGGAAGGAGTTATGTAAATCATTTCAGTTGGATGTTTTGGATAACAGACTTTTCTACCTGTTAACTATAACATGAGTACAGTCAAACCTGTATTAGCAGCCACCTCTATAGAGCAGCCACCTGTGTATAAAGGCCACTCTTCGTAACCCCAAAATGACACTTTATATAGAAATGAATCTTGGCAGAAAGGCCACCTGTCTATAAAGGTCATTTTTCTCAGGTCCCAAAGGTGACCGTTATAGACAGGTTTCACTGTACATGACTGAAATGCTCTTGTTCACGTCCTACTTGTTTTCAATCTTTACAGTGCACGTATGAAGATACAATTGAATTCTCTAGTCAGGTGAGCCATTTACTGCAGATGGATGTCGCACTGTTTCTTGTTGATCTGTTACAAGTATTGTGGCAGTTTCATTAAGTAGTTATATTAGTACTCTGACTGACATCGCTAATCAGTGCCTTTGATTTGTCAATCATTATAATTTTTCTATTCACACTTCACATTTTAGGTCTCCCGAACAAACAAGCACAGTGCTTATGGGATGACCTCGATCATGCATTTTCTTTTGTTTTATCAAACGTTTATCTCTCTATGTTTCTCAACATGATCAAACATATCTATCTATTTATCTATATTTTGTTCATTTTTTCTAATTTCCTCTATTGTCACTTATCATTTGCTGCAGCACATGCCGAGAAGAGAATTCTTTAATATGTGATTGTCTAGTAAACGTTTACTTGTTATGTTTAATTGTCATTGTTCTTTGTTTGTAGAGCGGTGCTTTTATCGTTTCACTGATGGGTCTTCTGCCTCAAAGTGATGTCATCTTTCCTCAGTTAATTTCTTTTGGAATTTGCGCTGTCAAAGACAGCATTCAGAAAGAATTTAAGATTAAAAACAGCAGGTAATTATGTTATAGCATATAGTAGCATTCCGTTGTCTGAATCCCTTTACTGATGGGACTCTATTTTGCATTCCCAATGAAAATTATTAGCCCAGTGACGGCAATTAGTAATTCAGATAACCTCAATCTTGCAGCAACGCTGCTCACACGAGAACTAATAAATGACAGAGAACCACAATATTTAGGTCCTACACAATAGTCAAGGTCTTTACAAGAGCCACCAATACAGCATAACAAGTATTTTGCAGTACAGTTACAGCGCAAGAAATATATAATGAACACACATGTAACAACACCACAGAACATTATGTTACGCTAACATATAATGATTGCCACATAATTAAATCTTGATTAATCAATAGAGTTGCACCGATTGATTGAAAAATTGTTTGATCAATGGCAATGAAGCTGTGATTGGTTTTGATAGCTAAAACTGATCCCATCCCATCAATTTGCCATTCAACAACGAAATTTTGTAATAACACATGCATGCTTTCGCCAAAAGTCAAAAAGATGCAACCATACACACTGTCAGCTTGTACCTCAATACAAAGAGACTAGCTGAATTTGCCAATATTTGCTGCTATAGCGTTCAAGCCTCTAGCAATCCATCGCAACTCAACCTATACTTTGCTATTTTTGGTGCTGAAGAGCTGTCCACGGTTGCTTTATTAATAACTGTGAACAAAATAGAAGGCCCTCACTCGAGATAGGCATACTAATGAAGTATCCTTTTGACAAAACAATTTTCAGTTCCTTTGATGATCGATCGGTGAACGGATTGGTTCAAATTAGTGTGTTCGGTTCAATCCTATTAACCCTTGTCCTGCTATTGACGTGTACACACATTTTCAAAACAAGTCAAAAGTAGCAATATATAACCAAGCAGATAGTTAGTCCCTGGCGATCAACCAATCAGCAATTGATGAAGCAACTTCCAGTCTTCATTTAACTAGTTATATGAGCAGGACAAGGGTTAATCAGATCTATTGAAAAGAAATAATCTTCTGTTTTTGCATGCTGAGCATTCTTCGACTCGTAAAATGACATTTAAATTGAATACTTTTTACAATATTTTTAAAAACCATGTGATATAGCTAGTACAATGTGAAGACCATGTGAAGAATCTTTCAATTTGACATGGAATGCAAACATATGTGAAAAGTGCCCTTTTAGGATTCTCGTACGATTTTTCATATGATTTCACATGGATTGACATGGGTGCTAGTTTATGTTTTTATTTCACGTCGTCTTTCTGGAAGGTGTTTCCCATGCAACATAGCTTTCACATGTTCTTTGGTTCACATTGTATTTATCATGCTTTTCATTTGTTATATTTTAGTAACTCTGTTCTATCAGTACAATTTTCATCACAATCTCCATTTGAAGTGCTCAAGCCACACACATCTATGCAAGCGCATGAGACCATTGGCATGAAAGTGGTCTTCAATCCAAAAGTAAGTGAAGCAGGCATTTAGCAATTGATTAAAGGGTGTTAAGTGATGTCACATTTAGGAACGAGACGTTTAGAACAGGAGGACATTTGAGGTAAACATACCTCACCCAATTTAGTGAAGATGTGGCCTAGATAGGCATTGGAAATCTCCGATTTCTTGTGAATGGCATATCAGTATGCTATATGAAGAAATCATGCATAGTTAATTAGTCATGTATAGATGTTGTAATCGTGAAAATTCAACCAACAAATTCAAGATGTTGAAATCTCTGAAATCGTGATGTTAGGTAAACATTCCATTTTTCCTCTTTTTCATTTCCAAATCACATACAGGTTTCCACAGCTTACGGTTAATTACTTCAGAACGATTGACAGATGAAAAATCATTAATTAGCAGATTACGATAGGAAAACGTCAAATAAACAATCATAACCACAACAGAAAGTTGTCAACAGACTCCACCAGAGACAGTCATGAATTGACTGGCTAGCATGTTCCTCAAATCTCATAAGATGTCCAATCAATTGCATATAATGTTGCCGTAGAGCAGAGCGAGCAGATGGAAAAATAATGCAAAATGTTTATAATTATGTTGATTTCCTTTACATCTGTAAGTATTCACATTGCAATGCTAATTTCATATTCTTGCCATCATTTTTTCAATGTCATCAAGTAATTATTTTATGCTCAGGTTGCCAGGACCTTTGAAGACGTGATCAGTTGTATCGTCAGTCAGGTTGATGAAAACGCAATGCCCTTTGTCAAGAATATCAAAGTGAAGGCTGCTTGTAAGATGAATCGTCTCATGTATGCTTGCATTCTTGTGATTATTATGAAAGACAAAACAATGCCAATGTAATGTTTTCAATTCCAACTACTGGTACTTTAGTTCATAACTACTGGTTGTTAAAGGCTTATCTTGGCTTCTTCCCATAGTAAGCAATCCTGCTGCCATGACTACAGAGCAACAAGTTGCCATGACTACAGATCAGCAAGTTCCTTAATACTGTGACAGCTCATTATCTGCCTGCTATAGACTGGACTCACGATGTTGTTTCTGTGTCATTGAAGTATTGCATAATCATCATCATCATCATCATTTATTGTGATACCCAATAAGCCATTGGCTTTTTTTCATGGGGCACATACATAATAAACAGGGGAAAGTTACATGCTGTATAAGCATGTTAACATGAAATGGATTTAAAATTGACAAGAAGAAGGAAATCATTACAACAAAAAAATAGTTCATAGAAAACAATAAACAGGATACGACGAATGAAGACCAAGGACTTGCAAGCGGTGACTTTATACTTTTGACGAGGCGACAGGAACAATAGACGACGTGTAAATGATTCCACAGAGACCAATCACGATGAACAGCGAACGAAGGACAGGATACGACGAGTGGACAACACAGCGACGAATGAAGACCAAGGACTTGCACACGGTGACTTTGTACTTTTGACGAGGCGACAGGAACAATAGACGACGTGTAAACGATTCCACAGAGACCAATCACGACGAACAGCCGACGAAGGACAGGATACGACGAGTGGACAACACAGCGACGAATGTCAGTACTGTCATAAGACATATAAATATGCATTTTGATGCTGTAAGCTACTCTTTGTATGACTCATCATCAATCCAAAGGTTGTGGGTTTGACTCCCATGATGCGCCACTTTTTCTGTACGTTGAGCAATCTCGGTTTCCAACAATTCACTAGACTGTTATCGACCAAGCGACACAAACCACTCTTCAATGCCAAAACATCTTAAGCCTTTGTAGAAAAATCCACTTCTTGAATCATCCATTGATTTCAAAGATGCTAATTGAATACGAAGTAATGTGTTAATCACATGTTGATGCTTTTTCTTCAGCTAAATATCCGCATCTAGTAATAAAAGCTGGTGATTGCAAAGAAAACAGCAAAAAAGTTGTCGATTTTGGAACTTGCTCATCTGGAAGTGTAGCAAAGAAGACAGTCTACCTCGAAAATCCATCTGAGGTAACAAAATATATTGTCAAAAAATAGGCACTGAAAAGGTGCTGAACTGAGCCAACTTACTAAAAAGTGGGCTGGTAAATTTTTTCATTTTTATTTTTTTGGTAATTTTGCAGTTCTCATTCTTGCTGTGTGATGTCTACTTCATAGCATTAATAATGCCAATGAGATCCATTCCATTAATGGACAAGTCCTAAGGCTATGGTCATCATTATTTATTTATGCCTGATTTTAGCAGGAAGCATTCTTGCTTTATTTTTATCTAGTTTGTACTCCCTCATTCGTTAATTATGCATGATCATATCTCTAAAAATGATGTCACTTGTGTACCGTGTACATGACAGGGGCGGCGCCAGGGGTCGGACTGGGGGAGGTGTCCCCCAGTTAAAGTTTAGGTTGAGTTTCCGATTTCTCCAAATCCGTTAAGAAACTCACCATAGGGGAGGGGGATTTCAAAGCGTCGTATTTGCACCCAGTAAGCTATTGTTTCGCATATTGAAGGAGACGTAAGAGAAGCAATAATGTTTGAAAATGTCATCCAGATGAAGGCAATTTGCAAAGTTGTGAGGGATATTGTCAAAATTTTCACACCAGGGCTCTGCCATGGACCAGCTTAGTAGTGCAAAAGCGACCCCCAGCTGTTGTTCCAATCAACTCTGGTCATTTCTGAAAAGGGTTGCTCCAAAACTTGCTTTTTTTCCGCTCCAGATATTTTAAGCTGGTGCCGCCACTGGTACATGAGTGTAACAATATGATTTCTTTGCATTTTTAAGGACCAAATACTGAACGAGAGTTTCTAACAATAGTGAGTTGTAGCTGTTGATGGCTCAAATTACAAAGGTTGATTTGTATCTCTCAGTTTTACAAAGTGGACGTTCCAGTCTTCACTGAGGTGTATGAGTAAATAGAGAATAATGTCAATAACTATGTATCCATGAAAAATGTTAAAATAAAAGTGTGGCGGTCTCATCAAGCATTTACGTCACAACTCAGACTGTCAATCAGTGTCCTCCATCAGTCGCAATAAATGCCTTGTATTTCGTAATGTCGTTTTCTTGCAATCTGTACTATCGAGCCTTCGGACGGGCTGGCTACCCTCCGTGGTATCTGCCACTATATTCAATGTTACCTTACACTTACACTCGCATGTTCTAGCATCAACACTCAACCTACATACTCTCCAGTAGTATTGAGTGTAGGCAGTAAATGTTGCTTTCTTCTAACGTGTATTTCTTTGTATTTTGTTGTTTAGTTCTCATTTTTGTATCGCATCACTCAATCCAATGAAGAAGATACGGCATCATCGTTCTACTGCTCCAAGTATGATGGGAGCATAGCATCACAAGAGGAAGTTAAACTGGTTCTCTCGTTTAAACCAAATGTACCGTTTCAAGAGTACTGCAATGTGATAACTGTTATGGCAGTTGGAGATATTGTGTTTGGAAAATTGAAGCTGCTAGGGAAATCTGTAGGTAAGTTAATATGCTGATGTTTATTAGTTGTAATAGCCTGCATATCATGTAACATCACCATCAAAAGACAGAAGTAAGAGCGATATCAACAATCCATTGAGCGATTGCCTTGCCCAACGACTACACAGTCACTAAATACAGTCAAACCTGTATTTGCATTCACCTCTATAGAGCAGCCACCTATATATAAAGGTCACTCTTCAGAATCCTAAAATGACTTTTCTATGAAAATCAACCTGGATAGAAAGGCCACCTGTCTATAAAGGTCATTTTTCTCAGGTTCCAGAGGTGACCGTTATATAGACAGGTTTGACTATACTATTCACATTATCAAATGAACTACACATAGACTTCACAGTACCACAGCTACTACAGCACTAAAAATTTCAAACTTGTTATTTGCTCATTGAAAACTGCTTAAAATGGTCCAAACAAACGATCTAACAATGAGTTTCAAACTCAGTAAATGGTCTTGTTTTGGGGTCTTTTTGACAGACATTTAATGAGTTGCCGTTTTTAGAAAATACTCTTTACAAACTTTTGATATAATTATTGTGGCGCACAGCCTTAAGCAACAACAGCAACATTAATTATTGTAATTTATAACTACGTCATGTCTAGTATTGTGAAAATTCAAATTGAACCCATCTTACGTAAATCTATAATTCATTTGATCACTTGAATAAAGAAGTATAGTACGCTACAATGAAGCAAATGCTCTCTGAACACTGTTTGCTATCTCGTTATGGATTGACTATAAATTCATGTTACATTTTCAGGACCACACGTCGAGGCTATTTGTCCAAGTGGAATCAACTTTGGTCTGTCTGCAAAAGATTCTGTTGTGGAACGCTCTTTTGAGCTCAAGAACACTTCCAATTTCAATGTTTTCTACAAAGTAAGGATTTTGCATGATCTTTGCATCTTACTACAGTTGAATCTGGCTAATGGAATATCCAGGAGAATGTATAATCTACAAATGCAAAGCTTTACTGATAATGCAGACAAAAACTCAGTTAACTAGAAAGCAGACATGTATTTCCTCTAAGATATCTGAAATCCAATTAGCCCAGAATCAGGATTAGTATTCCTGTTAGTGGATTAGGGATACAACGTTATGAAAGAGAAATCCGATTAGAGATTCCGAATATGCATTATGAGCTAGCCAATCAACTCACTGTACGGCCATCTTGTCGTGCTAGATTTCAGACATTCTCAAAACTGGATTTCACAGCACAGCTGTTTAATTTCCTGAGTAACACCAAGAAGGGGATTCCCATGGTCGATTTCACGAAATGTGTGGCGAGGCCTATGGAGGCATATGCTAGGGAAGCACCCAAGTTTGATTAAACTCATGTCATCAAGCTGATGATCTATCAAATTGTTAACGGCAGAGGTTGTGTTGTGCATTCATGAAGGCGGATGGTCTAATGGGTAAGGCACTGGACTCCGGAGCCAGGGCGTCTGTGTTCAAATCCAAGTTTGTTCCACATTTATTCTTTGAGTTCTACACATTTCAAGCATATAGGAGAGTATAATTGTCTGTGTAATACATTTGATTAACACAATTAATGTCAACTTGTTATTTACTTTTTTCAGTTCCGCATGTCAAACTCAACAAGTGCCTTCCAACTCTTGCCAATCTGTGGCAAGATACCACCAAAGGGAAAGCAAACAGTCGTTGCCACTTTTCTACCTTCCAAACCAATAAATTATTACAGAAAGATTGTGTGCATCATCCATGATCAGGTGGGTTGGATAGACATATTTGTTTATTACACTTGTATTAATTGAGTGTTGTAACATTTGTGCTTCAATGTAATGCTTTCCGGCAGAGAAGCTAGTTAAGTCGTTTTAAGAATCCAGTCACTGAAAAGAACACATTTCCAGTATCAGTTAATAGTTTCTGGAATACCGGTATATATGTAGTGCATATATATTTCATGTTATTTGTTGTTTCGTTTGTGTGCAATTGTTCCGTTTGCACTGCCGTTAGGTTAAATGTGGTTAACAACTGTCTTAATCTCTCTTTGTGGTTAACCTTGCGGTTTAGATTGTTGCCCAATGCTTGTGGTTAGGATTCGCCCTGATTTTAATGTCTGTCACGTAATGTAAGTTCAGCTGTAGAGCGTGTGTGCGAGAGAGCGGTGTCTCATTGCGGAGTAAAAGAGTTTCGTCGTCTTCCTTGCTGTGTTTATTGCGTCCGACTAAAGTGCGGCAGTATATATATTTATAATATACAGTTCAACCTATCTTTAAGTGCCATTATTGACTGGAAGCCTTTGCGACCATTGGTAATTGTTTTGCCTTAAACCATTTGAAGTACCACTGCATGGTCAATACTTTGACTTGTAGTCCAGCACCAGGGGGGCAACTTGTTTCACATCTTAGACTTGAAATATAAGCTGTATATCATTCGAAAGCTCTTGAAACGCTGATCATTTTGAGCTATGTTGACAATTCCAGTGTCGCACCGGAAGTGAGATAATTAACAATCAATTATGGTAATTTGGCAACGCATTTAATCGACATATTTCACTCTTGAAGTGAGTCCATGCGAACGCAAAGATGGTGTATAAGCCATCAAAACAACAGCGTATTCATGTTAAATGTTTGTAATCGTTTTGGAGACATTTACTATGTATTTATTCAATTTC
>OFHS01003655.1:0-16210 GCA_900245855.1 Calvadosia cruxmelitensis | reverse complement strand
TTCAGAGGGCGAAGCCCGATTGTTTTTACTTAATCAACCGTCATTCCTTTCCTATTTTACCCCTCTGAAAATACCGTCCGCAGCCCGCTAGTCTCTACATAATAGCTCTGTTTGATGTTGCTCCAGAGTTTGCTATGGCCCGCTTTGTGTTATTGTCTGAGCCGTTCCTGCAAAATTAGAGGTCTGAGGACGAGACTCGGCTATTGTCACGACTCGGATAATATCACGTTTTGCAATTTTCCTGAGGGTGTGATATTAACCGAGTTACACTGTAGGCTAAAAATTTGTTGTACAGCCAAATTTAGGTCTAGTTCAGACAGCACTCTTGCTATGCTCTAGCCTGCGTGCAGACGAACTAATTTTTTAGGTAAAATAGTACGTCTGCGCAGTTGTGCAAGTTTTCTTGTTCTCCTACTACCAGATTCTGGGTAGTATGCTGTGATTGGTTAATTTGAACCTATTGTTATTTGAAAATAATCTTCGTTGATATGGAGACAAGACGGAAATCACACCAGCGTCCTTTTGTCAAAAGTGTTTGCACTTGCAAATCCAACACCTCGTTAATTGCTTCGGCAGACAAATCACGTCAGGCAACGAAGACTTGTTTGGCTGCTGATGAAACGTTGCTAGGTATCAGCCAATCACAAGGGGCCAATATGAATCCAACCAATCACAGCATACTACCCAGAATCTGGTAGTAGGAAAACAAGGAAACTTGCACAACTGCGCAGACGTACTATTTTACCGAAAAAATGAGTTTGTCTGCACGCAGGCTAGCTATGCTCTGAACTCAATTGCTGAATAAGGAGCGACGAAAGAGCGCCTTCTGGATCAATTAGGAGCGTGACAAACGAATTAGGAGCGACGAAAAAGTGCTGGAGCGTCGAGCTCTGTCGCTTCAAACTACCGTGAAACGGTGCTGGAGCGACACCAGTTCAGACGGCGCTCTTGTCATGATCCTAATTCAATTGCTTGTCGTGGAATAGAGGCCAAGAGCAAAAATTGGCCCAATTTCAGAGCTGTTACCATGGAAATCAGTGTAATCAGACACATGCAAAATTAGGGCTGTGTTGCTCGCGAATAGAGAAAGCTCGAAACATATAGATACAGCCATTCAGTGTCACGCAGACACGCACATAGACAAAGTCAGGTTGAATTTTCATTCTATAATGTTGATGCTTTTTCTTGAGAATAGATATTCATTTGTATATCTTGTAGACTCTGCGGCAATCATGATAGATTGCCACAAAAAGGTATCGCATTGCTCTTTCAATTTAAAACTGATTTTCCACGTAAAATTTTCATGACGTTATATTTGAGCAAAATGAACTACAAAATGCCCCTCAAAATCGAATGAGCAAAATCTCAGCCACAGCATCAAACTACATGTTTACATCACCTGTGTATTCTATTCTATACAATTGTTAACTGTTTCCGGAGGATGACGCATTTTGAGAAGTAGCGCAGACGAGAACAATAGAATTTGACTCCTTACTTCATGTTTCACACACAACCAATTGAGAGCGATGAATTGAGAGCGCTGGCTGAACCGAGAACGCTCCAATGGCGCCCTTGCATCGCTCTCAACTGAATTGACTTTGGAGCATGACAAGAGCGGCGTCTGAACTAGGCATTAGTTTTGAAAATGCTGGAAATAAATATATCAATCTTTTATACATTATTTTCATACTGGATTTAAATCTGATCTGGAATAGAAATATATGCTGCTCCGCAATCACTGAGTTATATTATGCATAGACAAGAAAAAATCTCTATGCTACTGTAAAACAATTGTAACCTATTTTTGCTTTGTTTTTGAACTTCAGTTGGGACTCAGTGCCTCATGATCATGCAAGATCGAGAGCTTATCGCTGGGGAGAAGATGGCTTATTAGGAATATCAGATTCTCAATGTCGCCTTTGCTTTGCTGTGGCTTTGTGGAATGGAAAGGATAAGATCTTGAAAGAAAGATTGTTTGGTCTTACCGGACCTCAAGGTTTGTTTTCGGAAATTTTATTAACCCTTGTCCTGCTCATAAAACTAGTTGAATGAAGACTGGAAGTTGCTTTATCGATTGCTGATTGGTTGATCGCTAGGGACTAACTATCTGATTGGTTATATGTTGCTACTTTTGACTTGCTTGGAAAATGTGTATACACGTCAATAGCAGGGCAAAGGTTAACCAAGTGCAGTCTCCATGCATTATAGGATGCATTTTGGGTTACCGGTAATCTTCTGCCAAAGTTTTCTTTGCTTGGAGTGCACCCAGCCGTAATTCTTTCTATGATTGTCATTTTCTACAACCTTCTTGGCTGTTAAAAATGTCCATACAGTCAAACCTGTACTAGCGGCCATCTCTATAAAGCAGCCACCCGTTTATAAAGGCCACTCTTCAAAACCCCCAAAATGACACTTTCTATGGAAATCAACCTGGACAGAAAGGCCACCGGTCTATAAAGGTCATTTTACTCATGTTCCCAAAGGTGACAGTTACAGACATGTTGCACTGTGCACCAATTAGCATCATCATTAGCGTTATGTCACAAGGGCTAGCTAAAGAACCCAACAGTTGTTTCTATCTTGGAGACCTCACAGCTTCAAATTAAAATAGAACCATAGATGTGCAGGTGGCAACAAGTGAAAAGTTCTTGATTTTCAATCACTGGAATCATGACAGGGCATTTAGATTTGTGCTTGTTTTTACGATCATCAATGGCCAAATTAACATACTACCAGTGGACGTCAACATTAAGTTTAGAGCTAAAAACTCAAGAATATAATTTGAAATTTCATGTAGCTGCTAAAATCAATACGAAGAATCAATAGAGTTATTAGAAAGCGGAACAGTTTGTCCAAACGTTTGGCGAATCCAAACTCCATAGTGAAATTTGTACGCAAATCTACGTCATGTATTATGTATCCATGTAGTCTAAGTACCTTAAATTATTCAGGTCTTAGTGTGTATTATTTGGATATTTCTCAAATACTTAATTATTTATGTCCATAGGTCAAACTAAAACAGCATTTAGGTCAAAATGTATCTACCTTCAGTAATCCTGATAGTGCCAATCAATCAATCAATCAATCAATCAATCAATCAATCAATCAATCAATCAATCAATCAATCAATCAATCAATCAATCAATGGTCATTTAATCTGAGAAATACGATAAGCTTACAAAGCTTTTTTGCACGGAGCAGACACACGATACATCATACAACAAATTATTGATATTAACATTCAATAATATATAGAGGGGAACTAATGAATAATTATAATTATATAAAAGAAACAAGTAATTCAAGCTGCTAAGTGCCCACAACAAGTAATAAGCTTCTTTGTAATTTACAGGAAACCATGGCGAGGACTGTAAGGAATGCTATTACTATTTGGATTCATCGCCAACCCATTCTTACATGAAAGCATTATACAAATACCCTCAAAATGAGTATCCGTATTCTTGGCTGGAGGAGGAGTCTAGAAGGAGAACTGTCAACGATCCCGAATTTGAGCTTGCAGACACAGGTACGTGAGCTACAATAATGTTTTATATGCAAGTCTTTCTTTGTTTGTTGATTTTGTAAGCGGGTCACTCCATCGGAAATCTCCACTTTTTGACGTCACCCTCTCAGAATTTGTTTAAACTTTGTTGGCTGGTAGAAGTTACCGAGTGAAGTTCAGAAAAGTAAATTGTAGGTCAAAATTCTAAACAATAGCGATTCTATAACACCCCAAATATCGTGAAAAGGTGTGAGACTGGCCAAACCACATGGTTTTTCAGCGCCTGGTCAATGCAAACCAACATATTTGTACAATTCAACCTGTCTCGATACATGTGCATTGTAGGAGCTACATCCTAATTCTTATGAGACTAATCAAGACAATCATTATTTGAGTGATCTTAGTTTCTGAGTTAGCATTCTTGCTGCGATGCTTGCTAATTGGCAATGGGCTTGTGATTGTTGTTTTATTTCTCTTCCACCCGTCATCCAAGACTAAGAGGTAACTATTCCTAAGAATTCCACTGACTTAGCAGTGTGACTGGAGCTGGTTAGTGGTGACATGTCTGCATCTTGCCAATTAGTCAGGTGCATTGTGCAATCATTACCTCCCATCAACCAAGCACCTATACCAAAGTAATACTTGCTTGTGGAATAAGGTGAATAGTTTAAATGGTATTGGACATTTCGAGTGGTTTTGATGATATTGAACATTTAAATTGACCAATGACTATTGTGAGAAATAGTACTGTATTTATTTGTTTCAAGAATAATCTGAATAAATCTCTGCCTATGTTATGGTAAGAATGTCTCCTTTCATTTTGTAGTAAGCATTTTTAATCTTGTGGTCTATTGCGTCTACCAATGTTCTTTCTATATGATTTCTGTGTTTCTACATTAAAGGTATATTTGACGAAAGCAAGTACTGGGATGTATGTGCAGAGTATTGTAAGCATACACCCAATGATGTCTTGGGGCGAATCACAGTGACGAACCGAGGACAAGAAGAGGCGGAGATAACGGTTCTACCAACATTGTGGTTTCGCAACACCTGGATCTGGGGATGCAAACACGAAGGCTGTACAATGAAACCTAGAATTGCAAAAGATGGTAACGGATGTGTGAAATTTAGCCATGAAACATTACCAAAGGGTCACTTTTACTGGGATGTGGATCAGAACAAGAAATCTCCTACATTGCTGTTCACCGAGAATGAGACTAACAGCCAAGTATGTGAGCATTTATTACAGTAAAACCTGTCTATAGTGGTCACCTTAATGATCTGACGAAAATGACATCTATTGACGGATGGCCTTTCTGTCCATGTTGATTTCTATAGAAAGTGCCATTTTGGGGTTATGAAGAATGACCTTTATACACAAGTGGCTGCTCTATAGAGATGGCTTCCCTCATACTTCCCCCAACCTATTCCACTAAGTCTTTCTCCCAAGCTCTTTATAATACATAATAATAATTATTTTGTCGATGTCAATTTATAATTATTATATTTATATTTATAACAATTTATTTTTGTGCATGACTTAATTATTATAATTATCAGATTGCTGGATAATGTTGCGTTGATATGTGATATGTAATAATATTTACAAATTAACGATGAGTCAGGCGAGACTTTCTGTGTGTGGGCCAAAACTGTGGAACCAGCTGCCAGACATCGCTACAAAGAGCTCCTCTGTTTCCAATTTTAAAGCCAACTATTTACGTCACTATTTTAATACACGTTTTTAAACTCTGCAATGCTTTGTTTTTAGATAACTCTGTATATTCTCATTCGAATCGACTTTATTTTATTGTATTCCAGTACTATACGCATGCTCAGTAGTTTTAACCTTCCTTTAAAAATATAGTGCTTAGAAATTGTAAATGTTTTGAAGTTAATTTTATATCATTGCAAATTGTAATTCATTTTGAGCCATTGGCAAGAGGGCCCCAAGGTAGACAACCCTTGCGGTTTATTGGGATATACCCTCTCTAAATAAAAATGATTGATTGATTGATTTATTTATTGATTGATTGATTGATTGATTGATTGATTGATTGATTGATTGATTGATTGATTGTTTGATTGATTGATTGATTGATTGATTGATTGATTGATTGATTGATTGATTGATTGATTGATTGATTGATTGATTGATTGATTGATTGATTGATTGATTGATTGATGAAGTCGTGTCTCATTTTTCCTCCAACAGAAGCTCTTCAATTCTGAAACATATACACCTTACGTCAAAGATGCTTTCCACAGATACATTGTGGACGGAGAGACTGAAGCTGTCAACCCGAAAGAGAAAGGAACAAAAGTGGCTGCCCATTATACAGCCACTGTCCCTGCTGGGGGTCACATCTGTATCAGAGTACGACTTGTCTTAGATTCAGAACAGAAAGAGGGCAGCATGTTCTCTAAGGAGAGTTTTGATGATATCTTCAAGCTACGGATTCAAGAAACTGACGATTTTTACAAGCACATAATTCCTGGTGAGTTGTTTTTAGGAATTCCTCAATAATTCAGGATTTTTGGCAGAACTGTTTCTACTGCTCTTCTACAACAAAATTAGAATATGTTTTGGTTACGATGTTTATACCATGCCTGTTGAAGTCACGTATTGATTTTACATTGCCTGGCATTTGCTATTTTGCGTTGCTTGTTTTTCTGATAACGTGCGATGTCTTTATGCAGATCAGTTGAAGAAAGAAGAAAGAAATGTCTCTCGCCAAGCATACGCTGGTTTGTTGTGGTCAAAACAGTTCTATCATTATGTGATTGAAGATTGGTTGAACGGCGACCCAGACCAACCTAAACCACCTGACAGTCGCCTTGAGGATGGCAGAAACGTAGAATGGAAGCATTTGTTTTCCAAGGACATCCTCTCCATGCCAGACAAATGGGAATACCCTTGGGTAAGTACGTGAGCGCATACCTGTATTGCTAATTGCTATTGTATATTGCAAATGAATGATGCATACCTCATCTGACACTTAGTTTGCCATCTTTCAATCATACTTGTCGCCCCCAAATCCAAGCTAGGTTGGAAACGCCCGTCGTGTACCCTTCCAATTGAGCATTGCTGGGTCTGCCCCTGTGCCGTATGTAAGTTTTATTTTTTGAAACCTTAACCAGTTTTGGCCAGTTTGGACTCGACTGGATAGCCTCATCGAAGACTAGAGGATGACATGAACGCTGTCCGAAGGATGAGTGGTTATTCATATAGGATCAAATGTCATAGGAAGTGCAGGCTTCAGGCCATCAGACTACAACGTCATGCAACATATAGTAACCTGTCTACAGCAGGCGGTCACTATGTGTAGTAAGAGAAGAAAGCTTTTAGCTGCAAGTCGACCTTTAAATCTTGAAACTGTCAAAATCAACTTTCAACTGACTTACTTCAACTTGGAAATAATTAAATTACAACAAGAAATGAAATGAACCGTGGTGCTACACGAATGGTGTTTACAGTTACAGCAGTTACATCATCCAACCATCACTAGGAAAAAGTGGCTTTATGACCCAAGTGGTCATCGCACAGACGTGGATTCTGTTTTGTAGCCTTCGGAAGTCATATTCGTTTACCTAGAGTAAATTTTATAGTCCGGGACTTAATCTCAAGCCTTGTACAGTTTTTTTTAAATAAGATCACATTTAATAAGAACATTAAAACTCAAAACGGCGCAAATTTTAGAGCAATATAAGAACAAGTTGAGGCTCCGTCAAAATGTATTGAGCAGAGTTTCATTACAGCTCAGTACTGCTAGCTGTATACGCACATGTTGATACTGACTGACAACACTGGGCTTTGCGTTTATGTCACTGTAAGGGAGACCGCACGAAAACGCCACGCATTGTACAGACAGTACCGGTAAGCTCATCCAACCTGTAGTTCACTCTGACGCATATTGAAGAACAGCAATTGATCTCAGAGAATCTGAGTCTTATACTGTAAAATCGCAAAGAAAAATAAGAAACGTGCTAAAAACATCTTGAGCCTGAAATCATTTGAAAAATAAGAACATTAAGCCAGGGCCAAATTTCACTTATTCTTCTTTAAAAAATGTACACAGAATAACATATTGTAAATATTAGTAGTCCTAAACTTCAGCTTTAGTCGCGCGGACTACGCTTGCGTCCGATCAACGATGAAGACCATAATTTGATGACAGTCGCTGTTTATATTTCTTTTTCTAATTCAACAAAAGACGATTGATCTATGCCTCACGCGTTGTCTTTACTTCATTCCAGCTTGTCTTTAATCCATTTAGATCATTACAGCTCAAATTTGTAACATGTGGTGTGGTCAGAATCTTATGAACTAAATACCAAGAAAAAGAAGACGCGTTCTTGTGATCAGATGTATATTATAGATTAGTTTTGGCTCTCTCTGGTTAGATACAGGCAGACAACGATATTTATGTACTGTAAGCAGAACGGAAATGAAACCAATATGAATGGACACAGAAGAGGCTAACGAGCACGAAAAAGAGGCTACAAATAATTGTGTACATCACAAATTTATGTCAATCATCAATTCCATCTAGATATTTCTTTGTAATAATATATTGTAGATTATCATGCGGCATTTCATTGTTGATCCCCCAGGCAGGGGCGAAGTATCATTGCCTGTCACGATACAGAATGAATGCCACTCATCTTCCACATCAGCACACTGTCAAATGTAGACAGTACGTACGAAGACACCGAATAAATGGTTCTGCCTTTTGCATTTGACATGGTGTTAGTTTCAGACACATCATACTTTAGATAACTAATTTACAAATAGTCAATTTTGTTGTACATCCTGAGAGTTCATCCGGATAGACTCTAGAACGTCATACTGCTGTGGCGTCTGCTAAAATGGGCTCGCGCGGTTCGTCTTCATTGTGATCTTTATAATTAACAAGTTTTACTTTGCTGTGAAACGTCGCTGGAGACCCACTGCTCTCACTTTTGCCAGTGTTACGTCTCGAGGCACTTCTGGTCGTTCCGTCGGTGGCGTCCGTATTTGGACGCGTCGTGATAGCGAAAAAGAGTGCCAAACCGAGCAGCAGTTCACATATTCTGTACAGCGTTTCAAAGGCAAGAAACGACCAGTTCTTAAATCCCCCTGTCAAAACTTGTACGAATGTGATGATTTGGAAGATGACATAAACGGACCAAATACAAATTGTTAATATTGCCAGTCGAATGACTTTCCTTAGTTGCGGCGTGACGTAGAAACGCGATTTTCGAGCATCTTCCGCACCAGATTTCCCGTTTTGCAGTCGCTGCAGAGAGTTCCAGTTCTGCTGTGACGTCATGACAATCCTCGACGCGCTGTACAAAAACAACAGGATGATGCAGATTCCGAGAAGAATGAAGTAGACTTGGCAAAGTTTCACGAGGAGATTCAAGTTGGCGTAGTACGACACGATCAAATCGGCCGTTATGACGAACACATAATTGAAAATGGTGAAACCGACGAGAAAGGGCGTGCTTTGTAATTTGTTGAGTCGCGCCCTGCCTTCAATCTTTGTCACTTCGATAAACGCAAAGTGGAATAATAAAAAGGCCGTGGTTAATCCAGGAAGACCCAAACTGAAAATAATCCTATTCAGTGCTAAGGGACAATGCTTCTTCTCTCCCAAGATACATTTGTTGTTTTCGTACGGATTCAAGAACATGTAGAAAGCACGTGATAAACCAAACACGAATAACACACTCCAGACGGTCGTGCGGAATTTGATAAGACTATCTCGTCGACTGAAACGACGCCTAGATAGCATCCTACCAAGCGAATAACCAACAGCCGATGCGAAAATAAGAAATAACATGGTAAATCCTATCCAATGAATCGGCCATGCTACTCCCCATAGCTCCTTCTCTTCTGGCCATTTCAGAAACAGTTCAGGTTCAGGGTGAGGTTCTCGCTCTGGTGATGGCTCGACTGATGGCTCTGGTTCGGCTGTTGTCCCGTTGATCAGCGATAGCGTTGTTCTAATTAGTTGGGTTGTTAATAACTCTGTTGTTGGAACTGTCGATGGCGTAGCATTGCTCGACGAAAGAGCCATCACTTTAGTGTCCCTTACAATGAGATAAACAACACGTCCTTGGAGCAAAAAGCTTGGTTCTGATCAATACTCGACGCGATTATAGCTTGTCTTGTTGAATGCACCATCCCGCAAAAACACCTGTTGAAGCGAACAAACAGAAAATTTCCTTGGCGTTAAATCATCCAGCCAGGAAACCAAGAACTGCTGACGAACTCGTCATCCGCCAGCGTCATGCAAGCGACATGTGTTGCTGTGGGTTGGGAATTGTTTACCTGTTGTTTCGTTTACAGCCAATCTTGTTGTTCTGCAGATGACTACAAAGCGATCGCTCTATTGTCATAAGTTAACTCTTTGAAGAGGACTGAAAAGGGCTTTGAAGAGGGCTGCAGTTGTGGTCGACTGGGCGCGTCTATTTGCTAGCGAGGTCGAGATAGTGTGCAAGGGTGTTATTTCAATGGGAAAGTCATTCTTTTGCCCCAGTTTTCAGAACGGATCATTATTGAAACAGTGCAGCCCACCACTTGTCGAGACAATGCAAATCTGATACGATCTCTGCGATTCATTAACGCCATTTTTGCGGGATGTGCATGTCACGTAAGGCAAATTTTGCATACTTTTCCAAAAGCCTCAAGAAATCCCATAATCTTGATAAAGGATGCCAATAGATATCCAGACAACTAAACAAATCTCAGAGAAGTAAATAAATCTCACACAAGTAAACAAAGGTTTATTTTAAGTCGACTTCTCTTTTTAATTTAACTTTATTAATGACATTGGCCCAATTTCTGTCGAATTTGTCTGTACGCTGATGACACTATTTTGTACATTAAATTGCAGTGACAAGCCTACAATTGAAAGTAAAATTTGTAATAATTTAGAAAATGTTTCATTATGGGTTATGATCCACCAATTGCCTTAAAATAAAATACAATACTGTCTGGCCTACTTGACATAATTTTCTAACATAATAACGGTCGTCGGTATCATCATTTATTCAGAAAATCCTTCGATAATAATTAATTAATTAATTACTGTAATTATTCTTGGTGATGGCAAACTGCAGACAGTACAAACATTCACGGCTATAAAGCAAACTTGAAAAGTTACTTTTTAGTAACTTTCTAAAGTAACTAATTACTTTTTTACTGAAAGTAACTTTTAACTGTAACTAGATACTATTTTTGAAAGTAACTAGTAGCTTAAAGTTACTTCTGTTTACAGTTAGTTGCTTTTCTCCTCTAGACTTTATAGGTGGTCTTGTATACCTTTAAGATACAATAAACTTCCAAGCATTCATGTATGCATGTGAAAAGCCATAGCAGACGGTAACATGCAATTCTTTAAAATACACCTGAAAATTATACCTTCTTTTCTTATGCTACCATCGATGAAAGTAACTTTGAAAGTAACTGTAACTAGTAACTTTTCCTGACAGGTAACTAGTAACTTTGAAAAGTTACTTTTAAGGAATAGTAACTTTGAAGAGTAACTTTTCATTTTCGAAATATAGTAACTTTAGCTGTTATTAGTTACTTTTAAAAGGTAAGTTGTACATCCCTGCAAACATTTGAAATTGATGAGCGCATGGAGCCCTACCAGTTTGACTGAATCTTTTTGGCTGCCGTACAGACAGTCAGAGGAAAGAATACGGCTGCAGCAATCTAGAGAAGTACCTAGAGTTGTTATTACTGATTATTTTAATCCTTTTAATTTGAGGTCGTTTATAATATTATACCGACGACACCACATTATACTATCAAGATTATGACGTCAACGTTGTGTCGTCTTGCCTGGAGAAAGACTTGGAATCTGTGTGTAATTGACCAACTGCAGTCTCAATGCATTTTGGGATTCATGCTAGTTGACCTCTGCCGCACGTGATGACCCCAGAACATGGCTTTGTTTGATGTGCATTCAACCGTACTCTTTTCAATATGGTGGTTTAGTTATTGGCTGTCGAAATTGTCGATTTCAGCTCAAAGCACGTGACTGTAGTAGGTTAAATCCCAAAATGCATCAGGACTGCATTTGTTTCTGCGGGATACCTTTTACTGCCAATAAGGAAAATTTTGAAACTCCTTGGCGTCGTGATTGATAGAATGATAGTGAGCTCTCGTTCAAAGTTTTGTAGATGTAGATCAAACATTCCTGCTGGTACGTGCAAAGGCCTTGACCCTATCAAAACTGCGAAACTTCATTCCACTTCAAACAAAAGTCCTTCTCTTCAAACACTTATCATGCCACACTTTGACCATTGCAACACTCTCCTTAATTTCCACTGTCAGCAAGAGTCTTCAGAAGCGATTGGACAAATATCTAAAATATTCTACGCAAAATTCTATGGGAAGTTACCTTCCCAGCGTGAGTTCGAAGTGCTCGGCGTGGAGTTTTTGACTCCGATTGCGCCACTAAAGTCTTGTTTCTCTAGTTAGTTTGTCACAGCGTTTGCAACGGGCCACTGTACCGTCGTAAGTACAATCGCTTTTTGAACGAGTGGAGGGCAACACTCGATCAGCCGCAAGAGGTGACTTTATTACACAGCGCTATAAAAGGAGAATTGCCAGTCGACTAGCGGCTGCAATTTCCAATTTTCTCCTGAAGTCGCATCCTCGTTTCATCTCGGGCAACAGCACGAATTCACTTTTAAAATCACTGTCATCTGTAATTGACTTAATTAGTATCGCGGAAAAGGTTTTATTCCAATGATACCATTGTTTTAGTGTCTTTGCTCTGATGTTTGGACTAACGTGGAGTTTTCACGCAACGTATGTAATATTTTGCATTTGTACTTTACAACTGATTATGGGTTTGAAATATACATCTATCTATCTAATTATGCATAGCTATAAAGTAATTAGTCTATCATTTTAGTCTTTTATATTTGCGTGTTATTTACTCGTACTTTTTACTCGTTATTCTTTAAAACATACCCCTAATGGTACCTTCAGTGCCATCGGCTCTGCAGGTGAATGCGAGATATTAATTTTTTGAAATTAACTTTTCGCCATCATTATCGTCATCATCGAGAACATTTCGAAACTTGGAATCCTTCGTAGCTTTAATGATGGTTGGTGTTGAATATTCAGGATTTCAGACAAATCGGATCAGTAATTTTCAGAAATCAATGTCCATCGTACCCATTATCAAAAGCTATGCCCTCTTTATCAAAGTATTCATTCAATCCGGAGACGTTTTTCCTTAGATATCCGATCTGCCGGATTTGATCGTGTAGCTTTGCTTTTGTTTTGCAAAAATAATGTCAATTTATTTACCAAAGGTAGGTTGGGTCCCTCGACAAGTAAACCATCCAAGACACAACGAATATAATTATGGTCGACTCGACCGGGACTTGAATCCTGACTGGTAGCCACGGGTTTTAGTTGCTAGACCACTCCGACAGTGACATGAGTGGGCGCAAGGATGGGTATTTAGTCAGCAACTATCACCCTCTATACTGACAGTCTGACATCATCGTTTCGCTTTAGGTTTTTGTAAACGCTGATTAGATTTGAGATTTGCTCGACACCAAACTACTGTAGAGAAGCGTTCGACGCCAAGGAAAGCCAATGACTTCGTCTCCCGACGATTCAACACGCTACTTTGATCACTACATTATTTGGCAATTGTAATTTCCTGCCCCTTTACATTTTCACAAAGAAGAGGTCAACTCTTCCAAGGTAATCTCAACCATTGACGCTTCGATGCGTTTTGTTATTCTTTATTGTATGTAAGTTATTTTGATCTGAGATCGCTTAGATTAGATCAATCACAGCTAGGAAAAGCGGATTACTGCATATTCAACAGATGTGCAACCGATATACCATTTAGCGCAGTACTTTACGGCTTCCTTTGCGCAGAAAATTGCTTGGTAAATATGCAGATAAATGCAAATTCCAATATGTACAGAAACAATGCTCACAGCCCATTTCGCCTTGCACGTGAGCTGAATCCATTCTGATAAAATCTTGCTAGCATAATTAATTAATTATACTAATTTGGCAGTTAGACATTAGAATGAGATAATTTTATCTAGAAATACTGTTCCGCAACTCCACAATAGTTAAATCGACTAATATGCAATCATTGTATGCACACGTATGCGTTGACTGCCAAGTGACTGATGCGAGGTTGCAAGGCACAGCCCGCCAAATCGAGCTGCTAGGCCCTCCTTCCATGAATAAACCTAATTTGCGGGAATGCGGGCATATGCCTGAGAAAGCAACCAACTTTTCAGCCCAAAATATTGGGATGGCCAGCCAACCGAGAAAACTATCTTTATCCTCCGCATTTTTCCCGAAATCATAGTTATGTTTAACCATACTTGCCTGTATTCGGCAATGGCTCCCTTAGCCTTTGCTCGGATAATGTCTTTTAATGGCCGTACTTTACTACAGCGTAACACAACGAAATTAGTGCATATTGGGGTTAGAGAACGAAAGATCAATAAGTCTTCTTCATTCGTTGTTCAATGTCAATTAGCATCATCATACGTTTACAGCAACGTCAAAGAACGCAAAATATAATGCTCGTGTACATGCAATTTGTCAGCTTGCAAGCTTGTATTCAAAATACCTTAAACTCGTTTATAAGACCTTAAAAAGTATTAAAATATGGTGTGGTAATAATTATAACTCCAAAGTCTCCAAGGGACGACAGCGTACTGTACGCAATCTTGATTTCGCTCGATTCGAGTAAATTACTACATGTTTATAACGGTTTAATTCTTTCTAATTCAGTCATCTGTTCCGTTCGTCAAGCATGTTTCATCTTGCGATGCAGTGTCGTGTTCGGCAACTGCGACAAGTTTGACATCGCTGTGAAACGTCGACGGTGATTCGTTGCTAGATCGTACGGTGTACTTGCGAGAGAAAGTCTGCTTGGTAGATCTCCCGCGGCGGGTACTTGCGCGGTCACTGCTTGGTCGAGCGGAAATCGCGTAGAATATTGAGAAGCCCAACAGAAGTTCACATAAGCGGTAAAATGATTCGAATATAAGGAACGGCCAAGACGATAGAGCACCGGTTAGCGTTACAACGAAGGCGATCGTCTGAAACAGAACGTAAATAGCCCAAATGCCAACAGTCAGGAAAGTCAAACGGATAACCTTCTGCAACTGCGGCGTAACGTAAAACCGCGAGCGTCTCAGATTCGCCAACTCCGGGTCCAGTTTGCCATCTTGAATCCTTTGTATCGAATTCCAATTTCTTTTGGATGAAACGAAAATGCCAGACGCACTGTACAAGAACAATATCATAATGGAAATGCCAAGAATAATGAAATACGATTGGCAAAGAGTGACCAACAGGTGTACACTGGAATGGTACCAGACCACGAGGTCGGCTGTGATCACGAATGCGTAATTGAAGACAGCAAGAAGTACAAGGAACGGTGTGCTCTGTAATTTGCTCAATCTGCCGGCACCTTTGATCTTCGTCACTTCCAGGAATGCAAAATGAAACAGCAGAAAGGCCGTAGTAAGTCCAGGCAAGCCGAGACTGAACAACACACGATTCATCGCATCAGGACAATACGTTGACTCTCCAAATAGACAATCTCCATTCTCGTGAGGATTTAACAACAAGTACAATGCCCGAGAGAGCCCAAACGTAAGCAAAACACTCCACACGGTCGTTGAGAATTTCGTCAGAGTTGCTCGTTTTCTTGACCGACGATTGAAAACCATTTGTACGAACGCATAAAGCACCAACAGCGAGAAGATCAAGAAAAGAGCGGCAAATCCAATCCAGTAAACGGGCCATGCTGCACCCCATTCTTGTTTGGCGACGGACCACTTCGGCGTTGGCTCAACTCCTGGTGATGGTGCTCCAGTCTCAGGAACGGGCGTCTGTTCGCCTTCTGGTCGAGGTGGTTCGCTGGTGACATTTGTTATTGCTTGTAATGTCGCGTTGAGCAGTAGAGTAGTCATTGGTTCTGCCGTAGAGACTTCAGGCTCGGCATTCGGCCGTGGAGCCATGGCTACGTCCGAGATTGAGCAGCTGATATTAGAAGGTGAAGTCCTTGTAGATTATCCTGTTTGCTGATGGATAATAAATCTCCAATCTTCGACAACATGAAAACACCCGCTGTCACCGGCTAAAATGACAATCAACTCTGGAAATTTCAGGCAGCAGCAGGAACAAAGTTCCTTCACAACAACCTACGAACGAGAGAATTTCGACACACGATTTCACGTGCCACAATCACGGTGCAGTAACGTCATGAAAGCGGTCTGAATCAATCGTTCGCTTTGTGAGAACTTCCGTTAGAAATCCCGTGGCATTTTGGTGTTTTGTCTTTCACGCTTCGTTTGCCCCATGTTTGCCCACGCGGTTGAACGACCTTCATATTCCTTCCATTCATGGATTGTAGCTCAAAGGCTTGCAAACAAAAAACATGCATGAATTCTCAATGAGGAATGTAATCATATCGCAATCTAACTGCGTTGTCAAGGTCACGCAGGAAGGGCCGGTTGGCATCGGTTGCCAATGACAACAGTACTCTTTTGAGTTTCGCAAGCAGGAAATGATGGGCCTTGAAAAGCTGACTCATAAAGTTTACATGTACAAATCTGGAAGAGCGTCGTTACATTGATGGTACAATAATAATAATATAGACGGTCCTCTACATGAAGAGGCCGTCCCTCTTCCTCTTAATGCACTTACTA
>OFHS01003654.1:0-16212 GCA_900245855.1 Calvadosia cruxmelitensis | reverse complement strand
AAACACTTGACAAACATGTATACACAGTTTTTACCCTGAAATTGGGTGCAAATATATCTCTTATCATCGATCTTGCCATCCAGCAAGCGCCCCCTACGAATATTTCATTCCTTCGTCACCAAAGGCCGGCGTAAAAGGGCAGGGGTGTTGGATTAACATAAGAAAGAGAAAGCTACAAATGTGTTCTTGGAACAAATAGTGGAGATTTTTCCCACGAAATTAGAAATAGCATGGCGTTCTAAAGTTAGAGTGAGAAAGTTGCTAACCGGTAGCGAATGCTGAATTACTCTTGATAATTGTTCTGTTTTCCTTTTTGTTTCTGGACATATAAATGGATAAATAGGCAAGTCTCAGTAGTATTTGTCGTGCAACACTCATATAGGCGAAGGTGAAGCTAAAGGGTTTAAAATTCGGGATGTTTTTGTGTGCGAATTTCACCAGCATTAAGGTTCAGGAAGGTTTTTAATTTATATTTTATCACTATTATGGAATTCTATCCAGTCGAAATGATAAGCTATTTTGGTGTGATGTGAGCAAGAGATGTTGGCTTAGAAAATACGTCATTGTTCAATCTAGTGAAGTGCTTGGATTTCAGGCTTGGAGTCCTTAGGCATGGCGTCCTAGCCCAGATGCTCCTTCTTCAATATCATCAATTGAGAATTGGTTCCATAACAGAATGATAGTAGTAGGACAAATTGCGACCGAAGAAAATCAAACAACTTGATTTCAGTTTGCTGTCTTTGCATTTCTCTTTTTGAATTGAACACGACACAGGACATGTTGGAGATCACGCTCAAATATTTGCTAGCGGGTACAATCGTTATTTTCGAATAAGGTCACTCTTGGGGTCATGGCACAACCGCTAGCAACATGCCATCACAAATCGCTGTGGCGTCAGCAGTGGACTATTTTAGGAAGGGAGGAGAGGGGAATTACAGAGCCCTTCATTCAGAAGAGGACTTCAAATTTTGACAGGCATATGCCGAAAAGTCCGGGGAGTGTATTTGATAAAATCAATTTGGATAGGATACGAATCATATCGATATTGATTTTCTCATTGCCGATATCTTCACCAGGAACTGATGAGTAGATATCTTTCTTGTCTAATAAATAATTCATCTGTCTTTTTACATTTTTAACAATGACGCAAAAATTCAAGTTCAAGGGATTAGCCTGTGTCTCACTGCCTTTTATTTATAGTAAGAATTAACTAAATAGGGAATCCTCATTCGGTTCCCTCGAAATGAAAGCTTATCTCTCATAGCGGCACATACTCACATCGGAACAGTAAAATACACTTGCGAATTGTCATGATGTGAGACCAGGCAAGGGTTACTATATCGACCAATAATTGCGATTATTGAGTCAAGTATATGACTCAGATTCAGCGATTTTGAAGGATGGTAAATTTTACAAGAGGCTCAGCCAACTTAATTACCTTAGTCTGGAAGTACTCCCAAGAGAACACTCGATGGAGTAATAGTGATAAAATATAGATCTCATCTTACCAATAATATAGATTGTATAATATCCACGCTATATGTACAATATAACAACAGCTTTTGTTATTTGCAATAACTTAAATATGATTGTGTGTATGTACAGTACGCGGCTAGAATCATTTTGCTTTTATTAGTCTGACTAAGAGACAAAGAACGTGGTAATGCGTAAGTTGTTATGGTTCGTTTTCATCGTCTATGCTTCTGTTCCAGCTTCTGATGTTGTCAGTCCAGCGAAAACAATTCTGAATGAATAAACAACAGCAGAACTAAATTAACAACAATCCATGCATGGATACATTAAACTAACGCAAGGTTGCTTTTGCGCTTGGGTGCCAGCACAGCCAGAGACCCTCTCCCATGGACTGGTCAAATAAGTTTCGGCTTCGCTGTATGTGTCGGTCCTCAAATTAGTTTCTACAAGGAGATTGGAGAACCAGGATCAGCCGTTCCCCTTCCAGCACAGTCTCAGTGATAGTGTGATAAAGACCAAAGATACACAAAGTGAGCTCAGATTTCCATCTGTTCTGTTAGCAAGTCTGTTAATGAATAGCGCAATGCATCTATCCAACGTAAGGTCAAAATTGGTACAGTATACCATAGCTGCCCTATTCCATCAGGCCCTACTGTTCACGGAGTCCGCGTAGGGAACTGAGGACAATTGGAGCATGTCTAATACCATATATAGGTTACCGTACTTACAAATCTACAACGAGGTTGTCATCGAAGACGAGGACTTGAGTGCCTCCTCGCTTTGGCGTAGTCTCGCGTTCATCTCGTCGATGAAAGACCTAGAAGGAAGGATATAGCATGGAATAAGACACATACAAGTGAAAGTTTTTAGTTGAAGTCTTTTCACGGAGCAGATCGTCTCATTGGATGACATTATTCTAGCATCATGCAATGGATTGGATAGGATAGCTGGCGTTAACTTATATCAGCGTTTGACTTTCAAGACCCGATTACAAGTTAGTCTGCCTTACAATATTTCAGTTCGCCTAATTCGAACAGTGTACAAACCGCCGCTCCTTGACACTGGGAAGTGAACAGTATGCGAAATCGTGTTAGAGACCGAGTTAAGCAATATTGCTCTCACCTCGTGTCACCGATGGTCAGACTTCGGTTGGCTTTGCCGGTTACATCTGAAGTGGTCAAAGATGCGTTAAAGGAGGAATGTTCGTGGTTTTCAGGCACAGCAGTAAACGACCTTTGCCTTGGATCTGTTCCTTGCTTCAGAAGCAAAGATGGCGGAAAATGGAAGCGACTCAACTCATGAGATTGATGCTCAAGTTGCGACTGCAGTGTTTTGATAACGAGGCTCTGTTCATCACACTTAGCATCCAGAGCCTCTTTGTCGCGCTTGTGGTCGTTCAACGAAGATTCGAGCTTGCGCAGTTCATCCAGTATCGCTTTGGAATCCTCAGCGAACTCGTTCCGTCTCGTAATGGCGTCGCGTTCTTCGATCTTGCGCTCTTTTTCAAGCGATGCGAGATTACCACGCAACAGCCCACATTGTTCCTTGTACTGCCGGCAGCGACGTAGCACTACATCACGTGATTGAATCGCTCTAATCTCATGCTCCTGCGCGTGGTGGACGTCTTCCAACGCCTTTGCACATGTCACACGTGACACCTCCAGGTCGTGTTGCAACTGATCAACTTTGGACTCCAAGTAACGACGCAATGTCTCGTCGCTTTCCGTCACAGTTTTCAAAGAGGAATTATTCATTTCAAGTTCAGATATCTTCATTAACCGATTGGCCATGATCTTACGCTGCTTCAGTGACATACCAGTGCCACCGTTCTCTTGCATGGCGTCCGTGCTGCGCTTCATGGAATCGATTTCTTCCTTGAAATTCCGACACATCGCCTCGCGTTCAGCAAGTTGAAGTTCCATCTGCTCTGCCCTCTCCTGTGCTGCTAAGCAACGATGGCGCAAATCAAGAACCTCACTCTGGTGGGCATCTTCCGTTTCTAATTTCGATGTTTCGAGAGAAGCGACCTTCTCTCCTAGTTCCTTGTTCTCCTTTCCTTGGCGTCCTAGACGCTCTTGGAGTAGTTCTAATCGTTTTTCGTAGCTCTCCATTTTCCGTTTATTCACAGTGCTTTCCATGCGGCACTGACGGAGTTTATCGATCTGTTCGCACAGACTGTAGTTTTCTCCCGCCAATAAATCAAGCTCGTTTCTCATTTTAGCTACTAGTAAATCCTGTTCAGTTGTATTGTTTTGAAGTGTCTCAAATTGGCGTAAGATCTCGCTTGATACCGATGATCCCACGTGCGTCTTTAGGGTGTCACAAACTGACGAATGGACATCAGACATACAGACACTACCCAATATGTCTCTGATCTGACCTGACAAACTCGTCAGCACACCCAATTGAATACAGTCCCTGTCAAATGAGCGTTGCGTCGATAGCAGTTGTAAGTATTCCAAGCTATCCAGTAAATCATCTTTCTCCGTGGTGTCATCGTCTTCCGCTAACTCTGTCTCTTCCGCACGATCCAAGTCAAATGGAATGGCATCTGTGTTACTTTTATCTGGAATAATCACACTATCGCCAGCGAAAGTGCTCCCTAGCCGAGCAACGAGTCCGACGCCATGTATTGATGGCTCAGAAGCACAGCAACTGACAGACACGCTCGACGCTGTCTCCTGGCAACGAAAAACGATAAAATTGGATCAACAAGCAAAGACTATAGCATGTGTAGCAACAGGAAATACTTAGCTCTGTCGTGAGTAAGACATGATGTAGAAAAGAAAAGAAAAACTAACAGGGAAAGTCTAATGTTTATTAGAAAACAAGAGAGAACAAAGAAGCACATGTAAGTTTTTTTTACAGTTTTACAGTTTGATGTAACGGACCTTTCCAGCTAAGCCTAGAAGGTACATGAAAAAAGAGAATTCGAAATCTCAAAGCACAGTCAACCTTGCAGGCTACACAGCTGCACGGTTGCAAGTGAGCAATGGCAATTTCCAAGGCAGTCATCACATAGAACCACGACTTTGTTTTTGGCGCAAAAGGTCACTTACAAATACTAAACAATCACAACCTTCAAATAATCAATCACTTTGCTACAAAGGTTTTAGAACTTCGTAATATCATAAACAAACGTTCAAATGTAAAGCAAAAACAATTAGTAGAATCAATTAACTATCTACTAGAAACGGAATATTGAATATGAAATTATGCTCATGATTTATCGTGTGAAATCTTCAAACGCTCTCAGCCCCGACCGCCATTGAAAGCATCACCAACTCCTAAGGACAGAACTCATTATCATTTGAACACGCACCTCTTTGGTTGTGTAATCTGACTTTGTGGAAGGTAGATCAATTTTATCTAACAACAAAAGCAAAATTATAAACTCAAATTACTGTAAATTAAACAGAAGATGAAATATTTAGTCAAATCATCAAAACATATAGAAAAGAAATGGTCGCAGAGAACTATCATTTGCCGTTCACATAACTATTGAGGAAACATGCTGACCAGTTGAAGCTACTCACAACAATTTAACGCACACTTTACAGCAATGTAGAGCCTGCTTCATAGTTAGAACATTCTCAAAATGTAGACGTTTGAAAGAATCAACTCGTGTGATGATGATAAATTGATAATTACCAAAATCAAAACACTTTCTGCTTCTCGTTTTAGCACAAATACGAATCAATTAAATATCGTATTTCAGTTACCAATTTTTGACGGTGAATTCGAAGGGGAATCAGTCGTCTTGTTTAGCTCTTTGTTTGGTAAAAGTTGAGAGAAGAAGTCACCGACATTTCTCATGTTTTCACGAGAGGCCAAGGGACTGGAAGAAAGGTGTTTGGGACTATATTCACGCTGAAAGAGAAAAGAGCAAACTTTATAAGTCTGCCAAAATTGCCAGCAAGTAACAGGACATCCAGGCTGCTTGCGTCAAACCGTGGAATACTTCAGTGTTGTACAAACAAGTTTGACTTGTTAACACCAATATGCCTATCTGGGGCGTGTTGAATTTTGCAAGAAAACGTTGATGAAAATGTAACTCAAAAAGGTCTATAACACACTTTTTGGATTACTAGTCGATATATGAAAGTAAGATCTACCTCAGGCGATTGCTGCAGAGGTGTGTTGATGGCAGAACCTTGCGACGAACAAGGGATAGGAGAAGAGCGCTCCATGGCGTATTTTGACAATGGCGATCGAGCTCCGAGCTGAGATGCATCGCTGGAAGACTTCCAAAGCACCTGGTATAGCAAAGGGCAGAAAACAAAACAATACTGGCTTAGATTTATAATTTGGAGTACCAAGAATGGAAGTGTGAAAACAATCAAATCACATCCTAATTGATTAAAATATTTGAACAGGAACAATGACAGATTGAGGTACGTTTCAACATACAGTACATCATACAAAATTAAGCATTCGTGCGCCACAAGGCAAGACGTCAGCTCAATTACCAGTGGATGACTTCTGGAGGTAAATCAGCTCCTACAGTCCTGCGTCCTATTGCTGACAAGAACTACGGAGATTTAGTCATTCGAATTTCCTTCATTTAACAATCCCAAGTTCTGTTAGAGTCCAAACACTGAAAACAAGGGGACATGGAATGCGCTTCCATATCGATACTGCCAGAACAAACCCTAGGCATTATTACTTCTTTAATTGGGTCATTCGTCTCTGAAATACTTCACCGGAAGAAGTGATAAACGTCAAGACTCAAATACAATTCAAACATAAACTCGCATCGCTTAAGTTGTAATTTGTTTAATAGCAATCATGTTTACTAATTTTGTAGACCGATTAGTGTAAGTGCGCTCACTGCGCCTTCTCTTCGTGCATTGTTTGAAAATGTATGATCTTTCAAATACATAATTATATAAACAGGTACTCATCGAGTACAGATTTCAGCCTCTGCTGTATGTTACGGCGCGCAAATGTTTTCGGTCTCACTTCCAAACGTAGATGAATGTACTGTGTCTTCTGCACAGTCCCCTTAGCTATGGGTACATACTCGTGGGTGCGCCTACAGATAATTTCAATTTGTTGGATCGCAATCGAGACAGTCACATTTGGTCACAGGACTAAGAATTCAAATCGTCGTAGTTGCTGTCTCTGTTTCTCGTCGTCGTTTCAATTTGTTGGTGATCCCGCAAATCAATCCTTCAATGTTATTGCGTCATAACATGTTACAGTCTGCCCGCTCGACTCGTCGCTTCAAAACAATCAATGCGGTAACACTGTTTGATCTTCTTGGTGACCTCACTAGCGAATTATATCCTAATAATCCAAGTGTAAGTGTTAAATTGCAAAATTGATTGTCAAAAGAAACGGATGTCATCACAGAGCCAGCATTTACAGCTGAGATAAATTGGAACAAAATAAAAAAATGCCAAGAAAACAAACCTTTCTGCGCAAAACAGCCATGAAGATAAGAAGAGACACATCATCCATTTCGCCATTGATCACGTCAGAGCCACTGTGAAGTAAACCAAGTGACAGTCCCAGATTAGACAATGTTTCAAGGGGTGGCATAGGTACGGGGAATGTCACCTTACATTATAGCACCATACGGGGAATATCGCCCCCTTCTAGTTAGGGAAATTAATATTCCGTCAGTATTCCAAATGCATATATATTATATATACGGTTTTAAAAGTTATTTCTTAAATGAAAAAACTATCAAGGCGCCCATTAGAGAAGGCAGCCACCATGAAGAGGAGAGCATGGTGCCAGCCCAGAATGCTACGGTGCTTGACATGCCTTATATCTGTTTGGCAAAGGGATAGTATTGCAGAGTTCATTGCAGTAGACTGTCAAAAGCCTGACTGTTTATAGTCGCTGTCATTGAAGATTGCAAAGAGGCAAACCTGATCATGTCAGCAGGAAGGCGAAGTTCGTCAGATGCCTTTTCAATCATTCTTGTCAGAGCTTCCACGTCAACATACTGCAACAAAATACGAAACCATTTTGATAAAACTAAAAAGGCATCTTTTAGCTCTATATGGGGACAGTTCTATCGCACAATTACATTTCTGGCAAAAGAATGCATGGCCTGGAGACATTCAAGAGACACAGAAAATGCAATACACTTTTGTGTGTTCAAATGTCTTGTTTACTTTTACAGGAATGCCAACAATACTTCATTTCAAACACGAGAAAGGAAAAATGTTAACTCGTCTGACAATGGATAACTACAAAAAAATGTGTCACAAAATTCCACTTTTCAATATTTTAGGCCTATTACCTGCAAGATGCATGCAACGCACTTCTACGTTGAATTTACTATGAACAAGAAGAAACTTTTAAATCCGAATGAACCGTAGGCCTATGCCTCTAACTAGATCATCAACTGTAGTTAATCAATACTCCTGGGCTATTTACATTTCAGTAATACGTCACTTTGAAACAGCAGTACATGCTCTCACCTCAAGATCTTCCTCGTGCTCGTCAAATGATGTGTATTTGGAGATAAGACGATGAACAGCAACACCACTCAATAGGCTAAAATAGAATGAGCGCGAATTGAAGTAGAATCATGGACAATTATGACAAACATAGAATGACCATCAAGTGAAGTAGAATCAAGGGTAACTATGTGTTCAGTACAAACTAATTCAATGATGCAGATTAGCCAGTATTAGCCACGTATAGTAAAACAAATTGCAAGTGTGCTTTACATGTAGGCCTAAGCATAAATAATAAATAATATTGCAAAAAGCCCAAAAAATACTACAACATATTTAGTAATAAATATTATTAGAATTATTTAATTGTCCTGTATTGTATGGTGAATCTGAAGAAATATTCTCGAGGAGATTGAGTTGCATGGAGGCTTTCATTTAGGGTTCTGATTTAATGTGGTTATATGAAATCTAAGTGAAGTTAAACTCACACCATTTGTGCGGCAGCATCTGAGATAAAGAACCTGGGCCCTAGTCTCAGAGATCACTGGTAACTAGAGTTCGTACGTCAGAAGAGATGCGCGCATATCTAGAGCAAGTTCCGCATGGCACTTCCATTCCAGCTTTTGTCTGACTCCTGCTAGTCATTGCTATTCGCTCACTATACCATTAGCTACTAGCCACTCGTCTTGCTTATCAATCCCCACCCACCCTCCTCTTAGTAATCTCTTGACTATATCATGTTCTTAATATGTTAATAGGTTTGTTACTCCTTCCACTGTCTATCAGTGCGACTGGTGCTTGGTCGAGGAAGTGTGACAGGTTTGTAAGCAACAGCAGAATCGGCAACCGCAGCAGCAATATCAGTAGCAGCAGCAGCAGCAGCAACAGTACATAGCAGCCAATGGTCCTCCCATCAACCAAGCACCAAGACGAAATTACTTTTTAAACTGGGTGGGTTAAGTATGGTGATAGAATAGGGGTACGCATTGCAGCATTGACCTTAAAATTATACCTAACAACACAATTTTGCAAATGCAGACCTTGATGAAATAGATCTCTTGCAGTCAATTTCCAAATCTGGGAGCTCCTCAGCAATCCACTCTAACATAAATCGCTGCCCAAGACGAGTAGTTCTTTGGTAGCATGCGCGTTCTATGCAGAAAGAAACAAAACTGTGGTTACGTAAACTGTGATATTTATTCGCAGCTTTTATCAAAGGGATTCTGTAAAACATATATTTTAGGTAACTGAATACTTACTATTCGTGATATTGTATACTTACAGTGTAACCGGGGCCGTTAATATCACCTCTGTTAATATCACAACCCCGCTTAATATCACTTCAGTTTGAGAACCAAGCTCTGTCAAAATCAATTATTTGTACCCGTCTAATATCACGACCCGCTTATTATCACGATTTTTGACTGGAAAACCATAATGATATTAACGAGGTTTCATTGTAGTAGAATACAAGAATGAAAATAAATTACATCATCATCATCATCATTAGATAATTTAAAGTTGGATTCAAAGAGCTAATTCACTTCATCAAATGGACATTACCTTTGCAATGGATATCAAAGTGAAGGATGAGCAGCCATGTTAAGTCCAAAATGGAATGCAAATCCCCTTCAATAATATCTGAAATATAAGAGAAACAATATTTTAAACGGATCCCAGAACTGTAGTCACGAGATCTAAATTTTGCAATGTAATTTTAACGATTTTCAGCTCGCAAACTATGACAGTAACTAAACTATGACTATGACAGTAACTAAACTATGACTATGTCTATAACAGTCTCCTTTGGGACTCGAGGAAAATGACCTTTATAGACAGGTGACTTTTCTGTCCAGGTAGGTTGGTTTCTATATAAAGTGTCATTTTGGGATTATGAAGAGTGGCCTTTATACACAGTTGGCAGCTCTATAGAGGTGGCCGCTAATACAGCTTTGACTGTACTTACTAAGTTTCTAAAGGTACTGCTTGAAGGAAGTCAATTTAATACTTTAACACATCTACTTATTCTAATGAGTACTTAAAGAGAATAAAATGAGATTTCTAATGAGATAAATACATACACATAAATCTTTTATAACGGCACCAGCTACAGTGAAATTTGTCCTTGCATAATATAGGATTGTCAGACTTTTCTTATTTCCTGGAATTGCTCAATCTTTATATGCTATGCAGTGCCAAATTTAGTTGATTTTGTGAGACGTTTCTATCAAAACTAACGATACAAATTAAATAATGTCTTGAACTCCTGATAGGCTTCTTACTGATACTTACATTGATAAGATCATACCCTGTGATATTGTGTTCAATTAAATTATAATATTTCATGAATGTGCAGCTTACCGTGTGCCTCAACATGCACAGTTATTTCTTGATTCTCCAAATATTTCAAGACAGCATTGACTCTTGAGATTGGTGTCTAACAAGCAAACAGATCGATTGTCAACTTGTGGTATGAAAAATTAAAATTCAACATTAACTCACAAGGAATACAAAACAGCTGCAGGACTACAGATAGGGACAACAACAACGACAATATGACTAACGGGAATGACGGCGAACATGTGCAACAATAAAACACCAAAGAGGTCCAATAACAGAATACAAAAAGCCATATAAACACATACATTTCAAATGAATAAGTCAATCAATCAATCAATCAATCACTCAATCAATTTATCAATCGAACGAACGAATGAACGTCAATGAACGTTGGACATCACTCCTTTTTCAATCGTGTTGTGCGGTTGTGGAACGATCTGCCGCAAGATGTTGTCGACGCATCGAATGTCGTTGTTTTTAGGGAAAAGCTTAAATTGCTAGACTTTTCAAAATACTGTAGCAGTTTATTATTCCGTTTAATGTAAGCGCACATGCATGTGCCTTCTATTCTTGTAATCTTTTTGTTCATAATTGTTCAAATAAAGACACGTATCAATCAATCAATCAATCAATCAATCAATTAATCAATCAATCAATCAATCAATCAATTAATCCATCAATCAATATATAATCAATCAATCGAACGAACGAATGAACGTCAATGAACGTTGGACAGCACTCCTTTTCAATCGTGTTGTGCAGTTGTGGAACGATCTGCCGCAAGATGTTGTCGACGCATCGAATGTCGTTGTTTTTAGGGAAAAGCTTAAATTGCTAGACTTTTCAAAATAGCAGTTTATTATTCCGTTTAATGTAAGCGCACATGCATGTTCTATTCTTGTAATCTTTTTGTTCATAATTGTTCAAATAAAGACACGTATCAATCAATTAATCAACCAATCAATCAATGAGTAAATCAATCAATCAATCTATCAATTCATCTATCGATCAATCAATCAATCTATCGATCAATCAATCAATCACTCTATCAATTCATCTATCGATCAATCAATCAATCAATCTATCAATTTATCTATCGATCAATCAATCAATCAATCTATCAATTCATCTATCGATCAATCAAGCAACAAGCACATCAATAAATCAATGAGCGAATATTAAGTTATCAAATGGTGAATAATTATATGCATTAATCCATCGATTAATTTATATCCATTTAACGGCAAATATATGCACCTTCCTTATATTGATTTTGATTATTCAAATTAAGCCAAGTTTTAGAGCAGACAACAATGTGTTAATCCATTTCCATATATGGTAACACTGACACACAGAGGATCTTACGCCTAAATCTACCTGACGTTATCAATACAAAATAGCAATGTAATCCATGTTTTCTGGATGGAATTTGAATCATTGGATTCTGGATAGCATCAATGACATACTTGTTCATCGACAGTCACTAAGTCACCAGTTAGGCATTGAATCAGCGTTATGAGCACCACACCATCAGCCAGACCAGAGTCCAAACTTTCAAGATTACCAAGACCATCTTCAGATAGGCAGGAGTTGACCCATTTTGTGTACAGCTACAATATGAACAATAAAACGTCAGAAGAATCCACGATAAGAGTGAATGACAATGTGCGAAAGAGCATTTTGGTAGTTGGAACCAAAGCCTTCAGTTTTAGAACGCTGCTAGGGAATGTCTAAGAGGACAACTTGGAAGTGGTAGCTTAAGAAAGGGCGGTCTCTCAAGACAGGCGGTCTCTTGAGACAGGTGGTCTCTGAAGGCATGTGGTCTCTTTAATAAGACAGATGGTCTATTAAGATCTGTGGTCTATTAACACAGGTGGTCATTAAGACAGGTTTCATATTCTTGTTATTACATCATGCGTTCATATCCATTATCCACCATTATAAACGGCACTTGAATAATGCCGTTTAAGATACAAGAATGTATAAATATTTCTCTCTTTCTTAAATAACACACATACATCGATGCTATCAAGATAAACTGAAAGCTGTTCACAATAATAGTAACCCTTCAGCAGAACTGTAACAATTACTTTTAAAAAGTAACTAATTGCAATTACAAGTTACATCTCCAAAAAGTAATTAATTACAGTTACAAATTACTTTTTTGAAAAGTAACGAATTACAATTACAAAATACTTTATTTGAAAAGTAATCGTTACAAATTACTTTTAGAGTTACTTTTACGTTTACGTTGTTCTATAGGCTTACTATGTATTACTATGTATAATTAATAATAGTTACTTTATACCCAGGTAACCCTTACTATGTTATACAGCACAGTGTACACAGATGCTTCAAAAGAGCCATCACCAATATCGTTTTCGGCCTCCGCAATAACTATAGAATCACGTAACTCTTCGAGGAAAGACGCCATGCTCCGCAACGCGCAACAAAAAATTCAAAAAGAAAAGGAGTGAACCTTGAACTCAGAGTTGCAATCGACAAACCGAAAATGAAACCGCAAAAGGAACAGATGGCCATATGATCACAAGTAGCCAATTTCATACTATTCATAAAAATCACATTACAGAGTCTGACTCAGGTCTCCTGAAGGCCTGGCGTGGGATAAAACACACATGGATTAACACGTGGTCCAGTGTGCTGTGGAGTACCCCCCCATCAGCAACAAAGCTCCCTGTTGAGCAACCTGCGCAAGGACAATATTCTCTGAAGATCACCATTTGTAAGAATACGATATTTGTAAAGTAACTTGTAACGGAGGTCAACCTTAAAAGTAACGATTACAAATTACAGCCAGTATTTGTAACAAATTACAGCTACAGTTACTTTGATGTAAAAGTAACGATTACAGTTAAAAATTACCCCAAAAAAGTAACGATTACATGTAATTGGTTACTTGTAACGAATTACGTTACAGCTCTGCCCTTCAGTGTAGTGTGTTGGTGTTGTGTCGTCTATGAGAAATTATGATCAATAGGCCTTGTGCAAAACATTTGCTCTGCTGAACCACTGGCAGGGTGTTGAATAAAGCAGTATTATACTGGATTGTCGAATGTGTTAAACATGATTATTTTCAGGGATGTGACGTAACTAGCTACAAAAGTAACTAGCTAGTTCCTTGAAAAGTTACTTTTCTTGTCGCTTTACAAGTAACTAGTTGCTTTCTATACAATGTAACTGAACTGTACAGTCAAACCTGTATTAGCGGCCACCTCTATAGAGCAGCCGCATGTGTATGAAGGCCACTCTTCATAACCCCAAATGACACTTTCTATAGAAATCAACCTGGACAGAAAGGCCACTTGTCTATAAAGGTCATTTTCTCAGGTCCTAAAGGTGACTGTTGTAGACAGGTTTCACTGTAACTGTAACTATTTACTTTCAAAACTTAACTGACCCAACCCTGATTATTTTAAACTATACTATTTTTTACTTCCACCTATTAAACATCACAACACCCGGAAATTCACGACGTGATTCTGTTCTTGTTCTTGATGAGACGTCTCAAGATCTAGTCATAATCTTGCGGTATCAGATTCTAGAAACAGCAGGCGTAACTGGAATTACACGATAACAACCTGCTCTAAGATTCCTTTGTAATCAATTATTGATAACAGGAATCAAAGGCTTTGAAAGATAACACCGCAAATCAACCTGACACGTGAATGATGCAAAGCGTACATCACCAGCGGGGACATCGCTTTGGTAACCATCTTCCACTCGAACATTTGCAGTTTTCGCAACAATACAAAATTGGTTTCCTTGGCAGCACGCATGTGTTAGCTACACGTGCACGTATGAAACGTCACTGAGGAGTCTTTTGGTGTTGTTGATAAAAATATGTTGATCCAATATTGAAAGGATTCAGGTCTGGCCTAGGCCTACCAATTAGTACGGGTTGGTCGAAATGAAGGTAATTGTGTAAAAGCTAGAACTCAACTACATATGAAACAGCATGGCTCTGTGTACAACGCCTATCACTTTACCAGCAGCAAACAGGTCTCCCAGCGCCCAGGTGATATTGTTTGCTTAGCAGTCGCATGAAGACGGCGAAGACAACTCACCTTCGTAGTGGCAAAGGATTTCTGTTCCAGCTGTTTGTCCGCAGAACCATCGCAGACACCCATCTTCCACAAACTACGTTTCTGGACAAACGTAGAAATCCTCTGCAGTCTTGTCAGCCATTATTAATACCACAGATAGAGCGACAATGCACGAGACCTTCTCACTAGCAAAGCGGCATCGTGTGTTCGCTCAACAGGTTTGGCAACTCAACTCAAAGACGCACTGAGAGCACCGTCGCGCTGATTCGCGTTTGTTTACACATGGCGGCGGATTACGAAATTGACATCATGGAAATGATTGCCAAGGAAACTGGGAACCAGAGATTATTTCCCGCCAAACTTTTGAGCCAATCCACGGTGCCGAAGTAGCCCTACTTTAAATACTAAAATAATTTGGAATAATTTCTAAAACCCATTATGTCTACTAACAGTCAACAAATTAAGAAATAGATTTTCCAGTTTTTCATAGTCAAGAGCGGTCAAGAGAACAACAATTGTTATTGTGTACCATCCGCAGTAGTTACTGTATAAAAATATCCAATAACTTCCAAACAAAAATTCTTAAAAAATAATAAAATTATTTTCAACAATAATGCTTACGATGCTAATAGAAACCATGAACTAAAGATATTTCCAAAAATATTCACACTAATTATTGGAAATGCAATGAAAAATACAGAATTATTCCTGCTCAGTTTAAAACGAGGCTTGTCAACAGTGAGGTAAACTCAACAGGATAGAACTCTATACAAATACCACAAATACAAGCTTATCTGAACTTCTGAAGTGAAAATGGAATTTGACAGCTATCTTAGCACCTGTTACGATAGATTATACTGCACTTTCTGGCATTGGGAGTTTACTTTTATGTAAAGTGTAAAGTATAGGCTGAGAAGTGTGCTATGTTGCTGTTTGCATGGGGGAAGTCGTCTTTTGGCCAGCTTGGAACCGGCTCAAGTGAGCACGATTCCATAACAGCACCCCAACATGTCAAGTTTTTTGGCAGTGCGTCCTCTGCTTCTATAAAAAGTATTTCCTGCGGATGGAATCATACGTTGTATCTAGTTGAGAATGGAGCTCTGTATTCATGTGGACTTAACGAGAGTGGACAATTGGGGCAATCGCTCTCGGCAACCAAACCAGGTCTGTATTTGATTTAAATGCGAGCAATGAATGATGCTTCGGCATTGTCTTACACAGTTACACTGCTATAAGATTTAATATAAGTTCTTGAACACTTTATTTTTGTACAATATTTTGAATTGCTTTTGTGGGATAGAGAAAGGATTTGCATCAACTTTTAAAGAATATACATTCACTTTTAATTGAACACTGGTTTAATTGTGTGACAAAACAAACATAGTTTCATATCCGGAACAAATTGCAATGGAGAGTCACATATCTAGAAATTGCCTTATCATAGTCTCATTTTAAAGATCAAATTGAAATGCAAATGACTACACGGCGGATACTAGGATGTTCAGGGACAGGGCTTCAGGGGCAAGATCAGCCATAGAGCTGATATTGAGCTAAGGGCAAGTTTGTAGCTCTACATAGCTTGTGTCTCATCTCCCGCTTAAAAAGTCGCAACTCAAATGCAGTGTTAGCCAGTAACGAAGTAGTGTTACTTCGTTACTTTACTTAAGTAAAAAAATGTAATTTACTGGTAACGAAGTAAAATTTTTGGAGAATAATTTTCTAATTACTTTTCTTAATATTTTTCCAGAAAAGTACTTTTTACTTCGTTACTTTCGAGTGCTCCAAGAAAATTACTTTCTTTTCGGAAACTGAAGGACACTGTCCAGTTGTTTCTCAGACAACAACCCTCAATCTTTTACACAAAAAATGCATTAGAATCATTATGGGAGTCAAACCACGGTCACATGCTGAGCCACTTT
>OFHS01003653.1:6185-16214 GCA_900245855.1 Calvadosia cruxmelitensis | reverse complement strand
ACCATCAGCGTGCTTCAGTTCACATGTGACAGACTGACAAAATGAAATGACAGAAAGTCACTGACACGAAATCACAGTACCAAGAAGCAGATGACAGGATCTCAATCGGAAGAATGTGAATATGCTTAAATAAATATACTGAAATATACTTAAATATGTAAATATTCTTGAATATAAATATAAATATGTTGCATATTGTAAAAATACTTAAATCTTCTTAGAGAATGTTAACCCTTGTCCTGCTATTGACGTGTATACACGTTTTTGAAACAAGTCAAAAGTAGCAACACAACCAATCAGATTGTTAGTCCTTAGCAAGAAACCAATCAGCAATTGGCTAAGCGACTTCAAGTCTTCATTTAAATTGTTTTACAAGCAGGACAGGGGTTAAATGTAATCGAATGTGATGTTCTATGTGTTAATATCTTAAATGTTAACCTCAAGTTTACAGCAAAATCATAATGATAGCAACGAAATGCTGAAAGCAAGCTGTTCTGTCTGCAAGTCTAAGCTTTGGGTTGTAATGCAAAATTACTTGCAAAAAGTATTCTTATACACAAGTTAACACTGCATCCAAATTTAAAAGTTCAGTTACTTAGAAAACCGTAATTTTTCTTTTGAAATACTGTACACTTAATTAAAAAAACTCGCGATTCAAGAAAAGACGTTAACGTGAGAAGGTTCTCCAAGGTTAAACTAAATAAAATGATACAGTTTGCATTAACTCACAACTCAGTCTGCATAAACTGACTTCATTTAAATATCACCTTTTATAACTCAAAGAGAAATGATCTTAACATGGGGTTTCCACTTACACTTCCTGGCGCGAGTTGGGTCAGTCCAAGCAGTGAGATCTTGTCATCTGGCTGCACTTTATCATAATCCGATGGGTTTTCAAATGTCAATGGTAACATGCCTATGACACACACACAATAACTATAAGACGCTGTTTATAAGGCAGAAGGATGATCCTAGTAAGTAGGATGATCCGATGTGTGACTTTACAAGGAGGAGATGCTCCCCTACATCAGCATTTGCACTTTCATACGTATGAATAACACATTCCCAGACCACGGAGGCCTGTGTCTGCAATTGATTGACACATTGGAATAACTGATCTCAAGCCCACTTGCTAGGATGATCCCACTCATTGCGTTTACAAGGCAAAGGGATCATCCTACCAACTAGGATCATCCTCATCCTTGTAAACAGGACCTTAGTCATAAAAATCAACTGCAGAATCCAACAATACGAGAGCAACTGTAGACAAGATAGAAAGATAGATCATACCTTGTTTCTTCAAGTTTGTCTCTGAAATATAACAAACAACAACAGTAACAAGTAAACGCTAGCACAGATGATAACTATAGCAGTTGATTCCTTTGTGTGATGTTTCATTCCAGTAAACAACTCGCATAACGTACACTTTTTTGTTAATAGCGGATATGCACTAAGTGAAGCTACGGATATTGCCCAACTGATCGCGTTATTGATCTCTCTGCAGCATCGTATTATCTATTAAGGTCAAAAACAGGACTATGAATCTAAAAGAGGAAACAACATAAGATTTTTTAAATCCATGAGCAAAATTTGACAAATAAATGCAGTACCGTGAATTCGAGCAAAGCTTTTGACAATAATGGCCCGCCCACCAAGATGTCTGGGCTCCAAGGCAGCATGCTCCCTGCTTGAGCCTTCTCCGTAATTCTCATCACCAACTGCAACCCAGCCAATGCCATTGGCCTGCAAAAATGCACCAATTCCTTAATCAGTAAGATATTAAGTAAGACATTAAGAAAAACATCATGGCCCGCTTACTTGATGATGATGTTTGAAGCATTGAACACAACTCTTTAATGCCAAAATGTTTGTCTAATGATATGCAAAACCACGTTCCGCGCAACAAAGGCTACATCAGTGTTGCAGCTTTATGCATGCGAGATATTATCACTTTAAATGCGATGGAATAAACAGTCTATCATGGTCACCTTTGAGACCTAAGGAAAATGACCTTATTAAATGAATTATATTTGTCAATGCTACTATAGAAAACTGTAAGTAGTTGGGTCAATTTGTACATAAATCGTAGAGAAACAAATGCAGGGTAGTCCATTGTGTCAGAATGACAAATCGCAAGACTAAATGCTTCACGAAATATTGTGCGCTATTTCAAAATGACCAAAGACGTCAGAACATGTAGTTCAACAAGTAAAGTACAGACCGGAAAGAGGCATCTATAATGAGGTGGCAGTTTATAACAATAAATGGGCAAGGGGGTGCAAATGAGGCTGTGCTACACAGCCACAACACAAACAAACATCATCATCAAACAACACGGTATTAAACACCTTGTAGTCTCTGGCGACATCTGGGACGGCACCGTAAGACCCATTCAAAAGGTTCTTCAGCTCATTGACTTTGCCGTTCTCTGAGTTCACTGCGCTGTGAATTGAGTTACATCAAAGAAGAATTGGATTATGACATAATTATGACAAATAAATGTCAAACAATCAACAGAATTATGCCTTGGACAAAATCAGAAATAGTATTACATAGTACTACTACAGTGAAACCTGTCTATAACAGTTGCCTTCAGGACATGCGAAAAATGACCTTTATAGACAGGTGGCCTTTCTGTCCAGGTTGATTTCTATAGAAAGTGTCATTTTGGGGTTATGTAGAGTGGCCTTTAAACACAGGTGGCTGCTCTATAGAGGTGGCCACTGAAACAGGTCTGACTGTAAATACTACTATTAGTAATAACAATAATCCAACTTTATTTCTTGAGGATAGCATGTGACAGTTTGCACTGATAAATCTGTAGCCCTCGGTGTGACCCTCGCTACCAGGGCAGCAACATGATCCACATAGTATTTCTACTGGTACTCGCGGAACCCCGCACACAGGTAATGAAAGTGTGGTGGCTGTGTAGTTCCTGTTATTGTCACACGTATTGCTTGTCATGTTTCCGATTATTTTCCTGTATATTGTTCTCTTGTGTTAATCTCCTTGGTGTTAGTAATGTCATGCTGTTATGTCGTAGCCTAGAGATGCTGTATTCTGTAACGTAATTTAGTTCTGTTCGTGTCCTTGAGATGAGAAGTTGTTAGAAATAAAGCTCGTCATGGTTACTGTCTCTGGGCGTGCCACGACAGAAAGTTAGCGATCCTACCACTCAGAGACAAAGCTGTAAAACGGGACTATATCGCCTTACCCGATGAAAAGATTGTTTGAGATGTTATCCAAATGTCCACGGTATTTCAACCACGGGCCAGCAGCACTGCAAGAGCATAAAATGTGGTAAACGGAAAACCAAACTCACACACTCAAGGAGAAAATCAAACAACAACATAAAAAGCCACAGTAAACTAAATTAAATTATCATGGTCACTTGAACCAAATAAGTCTGCATTATCCAGGCAACTACAATCAGTGTATTGATTATTGAAAGCATAGTAATGCTAGCATTGAAGACGCTTGTCAAATCGCATACCTGATGTGGTCTGTTGTGCATTTTCCTTTAATCTAAAGAAGTGTCAAATCAGACAGTGTTATCCATAATGAATTTGTCAAATCAGACATTTGTTAAATAGCCTACACAATTAGTAAACAACACAGTCCAAGAATTCAGGGAAGACAACCAGCTTCTTTTGTAGAACAAGATATGATTCTATAATCTCAAACAAAATCATCAAACGAACGTGGCAAGAAATGACTGCAATCCTTCTATACATGCTATCAATTTGAACACGAAGATAAGAATGAATTCTGCTTATAGACAATTCAATACAAAAGGAAACAGGAGCATTACTAATTACTACAGTGAACACAAGGGCAACTCTAGTGTCAGCGAAGAACAAAAATAAAATCATGCCATAGCTCTTGTACCTTGATGAGGACTTGAAGGTCGGTAAGATCAGTCCCTTCCCACGCTGAGAAAGGTTCAAGCAGCTGCAGACGATTGCTGTTAGGATCTACTTCAACTGATGTGGCTGAGCCATCTTCAGGGAATGCCTGAGGAATAACAATACACCCACATTGATAAGATCACCATAACAATATTTTATTAGACGGCTTACTCACATTTAAATAAACAAAGTTTAGTGCTTTACAGGAATTACTGCTCCTCCTATTGTCAGATCTCTTTTGAAACTTTACCATAGCTTAGAGGTAGGCTTATGCTCAGTAAAAGATGTGGTCGCTGCTGATACAGTCAAACCTGTCTTAGCGGCCACCTATATAGAGCAGCCACCTGTGTATAAGGCCACTCTTCATAACCCCAATATGATTCTTTCTATAGAAATCAACCTGGACAGAAAGGCCACCTGTCTATAAAGGCCATTTTCCTCAGGTCCCAGAGGTGACCGCTATAGACAGGTTCCATTGTAACTGGAGTATTCTTGGGGAAAACCCTCAAAAGAAATCGATGAGGCGATCTGGAAGCAACTCTTTCACATGAGCTTCAGAAAGAGTACTACATGTACAATTTACTGGACATGTTGCACATCTACAAGCGACAATCACAAAAGTACACATAGCAATCAGTGCAATCAGTAATAGCACATTTCAGATGCAATACCGTTCTTCAATAAGCTTTTGTTTGAGGTTGTGACTGAGCAGTGTGTCAACACAACAGGTAGCTAGTAAGAGTAGATTGTATTTCAGATTTGCAGTCATATGATACAGCAAGCTTCTAAAATTACCTGGTATGTATCCTCTCCAGGATCGAACCCCTGAACAGAAAATAAAACAAATAATTAAAAAAAGTCAAATGATATTTTTACCAAGCTATCAGGACTTGAACCTGCATCCTTGGCTATTAGACCATTGACCCTCACAAACACGCAATGCAAATTCCACGTCTTAGATAACTACATTTGATTAATCAATATCTACTTGTATTTGAAACATGCAGAACCGACAATGTATGCAGAAACCAAAAATATAGACAATTCTTTGATGCGATGTAAACTTTAGTAAATTATAACCAATGGCAGGTAATATTTTCTACTCAAGAACTCATTGATAATAAACAAGATAGCGACTTTCACACATGCTGAACTAAGTTAAAATATCACTAGATGCATACCAGGCTGTGTTTCCTCTTATGAGATTAGTCGGTAACATAACCAAAACAGCTTGCTGTAACAGGCCAGAAATAAGCACACCTTACAGTCAAAATAAAAATGTAAATTGTAAGCAATTCTAGTTTTGGTTGCTTTGCAAGAGAAGGATAGTAACAGATATTAACAGAATGATAAACCCTAGTCATTAGAAAACATTATCAGAGGCAACAACCAATAGCTAATAACCGAAGCATAAACAAAACATCTTACTTGTTGAGGGAGCTCATCTCCATAAGGGCTGTCCAACTTGAACTCTCCTACATCAAAGAAAAACAAATGATGTAAGACGTCCGGATGAGAGGAGAATCTCTGTAGGCTCATCGGGGATGGTAAAAGCTAAATAAAGGCACAGAATACAATATAAAACAAATATGGCTCCAGAAAGGACAAAACTAGTCATAGAGCCACCAAATACAGGTCCGATATTCCAAGAAACTTTTATCATTCAAAGATGGAGAAGTCTGTAATCTGTCATCTATATGGTCACAAAAGTTTCATAAGAGATTTTCCACTTAAATTCCTTTGAATTTCTCCTAGCTTCCACGTAGACAGGTTTCACAGATCGTGGTGTTTCTTGTATCTTATCAAGTACGCTCATAGACAAATCAATCTTACCATTCTTTCCTTGCACGACATCCTTTTCAGGATTAAAACTCAAACTACCACCAATTACTAAGGCTGTAACAAGCTGGGAGAAAAAGAAAAGAAAAAAAAAACAAGTAAAGGAACTGGAGATTTTAATTCTACCCGACATTCCAAGATATCAATAACGAAACAGCTTCTTACTTCTGGAGAAGCTACAAATGCATGAGTTTGTGGATTGGCATCGTTGCGTCCTGTGAAGTTCCTGTTGTACGATGTTACAATGGTGTTCTTTTCGCCTTTCGGGACGTCTTGCCTAAAAGGGGCCAGCAAACAAACTAAAATACAATACTGCTACTGGTGTAGCTAACTATTCTTACATAAGGGTTATTCTTGGCAAGGCATGCATCAACAAAATGAAGAAACTGATCAGTTAAATTGATCTGTTGTTCAGCAAAGACTATAAGAAGCTGGATTGCTCCACCTATTTATGATCGCATAGAATCAGGGCCGTTTTATCCAGGAGGCACTGAAAGCACATGCTGTAGGTCCTCAGTTTGGATAAGCCCATTTCAATGTCAACTTTCAACGTACAAGTGCACAGTATTTAGATTTAAATTATTAAAATGCCGCTGAGTTAATGAATTTGACTTTTCTGGGAGTGAGCACAAGCAAATTGTTTTCTCGCTTGTCAAAGAACGAAATTTCAACAGTGCCATAAGTTTCAGTATTTGTAAACAACAAATGCTGATTTCAAAAATTGCAATTCAATCTCAAAATTGTGAATTTCAGCTTAACTCTTGTCCTGCTGATATACCTAGTTCAATGAAGACTTGAAGTCACTTTATCGATTGCTGATTGGTTGATCTCTAGCGACTAAATATCTGATTGTTATATGCTGCTACTTTCGACTTGTTTCAAAAACGTGTATACATGTCAATAGCAGGACATGGATTAAAATATGCGACTGTTTTGCTTAAATCCCAATTTTCACAAGGACTGCACTTGACCAATTAATAATATGGTTTAATTTGCCTTTTTGTCAGCTTAGCCTCGTATTCATGAACCCTAGATTCAATTACGAAAAACAGTTAGAAAAGAGGCATATGCACACCTACCTATCCCACTGGCCAATACATGGGCCACACGCATTAGCAAGAACAACACCGCCAAAGTCTCGCAGAACTTCAGCAATACCGTCGCGTTCAATGGTAGCCCTGATTTGTTCCGAACCGGGAGTAACAGTGAACATGGACCTGATAGGGAAAAACTAAGTGTTACACAACAAAACAGATTGCATTGAAACAACACAGAATGGTGAAAAATGCTAGATGTCCCATCAGATAATGTCCGATTGTACACATTATTCCCGAAGGTTCAATTCATCTCACCTGGGCCTTATTCATGGACCAGGACTACAGCGTAGTCGAGAACTAAACATTGAGTCTGGACAAAAGTACTAAAATCTGTATATGGGAGTTGAGATTTAGTCCCGGACTACGCTTTAGTCACAGTGTATGAATAAAACCCCTGCACCCTGGTAGAGTCGAACAGGGTTAATATCCGATCCTATAATGTCTCAATCTTGCATATTATCTTCAATGGTTGAATTTCACTTGCCCTACTGGTTTTGCTGATTATCCTTGCTTAACATCCCATCTTGCCTGATATACCAAATTATAAGTGCATCAGCAGCAGGATTTTAACCAGGTTTGATTGTATTTCACTTTAGTAGTAGAACAAGAGAATTTGTGTTACTGTAACAGCATTCACTGATTGATTTCTTATCTTTTGCGGTTCTGACCCTTAAATTTGAGACAATCCAATTCGATTTAAAGCGTTCCTGGCATCCAAAATATGGTTGATGACTTGAGATGTGAAACGAAACAAAAATCAATATAATTCTGTCTTGATTTCCGTTGATCAAGGACGCATTTTCTAAATCACTTGCTTAATTTTGATCAGTCAAGCAACAAGAGTTTTGAAAATCCTGGTAAAGGAGCTCTCCCAGGTGTAGCCTTCGCTAGCAATGACTCTTTCCTTCATTCATTTGTTGCAAACAAGGATAATCACATGATACAATGACTTATTTTCGATAAAGAGGAAAGGTGATGAATGAAGATATGATGTGAAATGCTTTGACTTTGAAACATTGAAACATTAGGCTACATTTGATCATGCATTAAGAAATGTATGTTAGCACTTCCGCATAGTTTCTTTGGAATTCTGTGTATCCTGAGTCCTAGCAATGACAGACATTCTGCTGCAGTTGACCCACATCAGCATCACTGTAACACTCACTTCGCTTTGATGCCAGCGGAGAGTGCTTGTTTTGCAATACTTGCGGCTCTGGTCATATCCTCGTAACTGCTGTTTGTGCAGCTGCCAATCAGTCCTATAGCAAACAGGAGACACCATTTTGGCAATAATTAGCACATTAACAAGTTAACAAGCAAACCAGCAGGACCAGACCTGATTAAAAAGATTCTTTTACTGCACTTCATCAAGATGATTAAGGCTGAAAGTTCTGCAAATCGTGTTTTTCCCCCTGAGGAGATCGGAAACTTCCTTATTAGGGTAACAAGGAGTAACAGGGATTTACAAGCAAGGATAAACGGCGAAAGAGGATTTCTTTCATGTGCCGAATGCATCATTTGACCCTTTGTATACCATAGTAAACAAAAAGTTGTGGCTCAGCTGATGTGCGATCACTTTAGAGAAAATTCCAAGAAAATGATCCAGACACATGACAAACAGGGTCATAAGTAGACCGTAATTTGCTTTAATGAGGAGAAGATTATCGTTTCGGTTGCCATCCAATTTGAACATTTTTCAGTTGCTATAAGTCAGTCCAACTGCACCAAGGGAACTAAAAAGACTCTCAATTAGGGTTCCAAACCCGTCTAGTCTTTGGATTAACCATTTATTCAATCTTTTTGAATTACTATTGTTGTGAATAACGACACGGCTCTTGCGTATCTATTTTACCATGTTGAATGTCCCAACTATAAGCTTAAATTTATTTTGTTGCAATGCTATATCCTAGAGTTGTCTGAATTACAAACCAGCTTCAAACGAAAAATCCATTAAAATTGTCCTCCAAATCAATTACTTTGCTTGTTGCAATCAAAGAAAGAAAAGATCTGGCCTTCAATCCAATACGACCATATAGTAGCCTACCAACTTTGATGTCCAATGGCCATCCGTTTGCTACGGCTTTCTCTCCAAGATCAGATATCGGTGTTCCCAAGTCGGGTGTAAATGGGCCATTGATGTGTGGCTCAAGCTGACACAACAAAAGTCACATACAGATTACTTGACTTGAAAAACATGGATAGAAGCCAGGGAAGGGATTAGTGGTTGAACAAATGGCGGATGTCTGTGCTTTTCTTGCATAGAACATTGCAAGTATGAGGAACGAACTCACTGTGTCCAGGTTAATTTCAATCACTTCATCATATTGACATCCTTCATCAGCTTGAAGTAGATGTTGATTCTTTGAAGCAAGATTGGCAATAGCTTTACAGAAATAAAGAAATGCTGTTATGTAGTGATAAAAATTCTTAAAAGCAGCAAATATCATGTGAACTTAAAATCATACTGACAAATCGTTTAGGAACTGGGGATAGATTGTTTTTAATGCTTTATTTTATTATCACAATGTACTCTTTGAATAATTTGTCACCATGTTTGCAATTGCTTAAAAAATATGGAAGCCTCAACTACATCAGCTTTGCAGTTCAATGTGTTGGCATGGCACAATTTCCGTAACAGGGTTCTTTATTAAAAGAATGCTCCAAGGAAGGGTGAGTTTAACCAATGAGTCACTTTATACATTACCATTCCACACTGTGTTGCTCATTGTGTCATCTTGCTTTGGGTTTGAGGCGTGCTTTCAGGAAACCGACTATATGGACATCTATCTATCTTACTGGATCTTTGCTGGCATTTTATTGACCTGCTGCCTGAAGCTTTCAAGCATTACTGGATTCGAATTGTTTAGAGAAATCTATTTGGCTGTAGTCAACAAATGTAGCTAAATGTAATTTAGGTTAGGTTAGACTCGCACCATAGTGCTGATGCGCCAGGGGGTCTCAGTGTGGCTTAATTGGTGTAGTGTGTCATCAGACAGTGCATTCTTGCTGTGCATCTCATTACCAAGCACATGGCCTTGATGGTGCGGTGTGAGCAGCAGCTCCTCGCCATTGCTACTGCCTGCGAGATCCAACAATATTTGCTTTACCAGAATATGTGCAGTTGCTGCAAATCCCACGCAACATTAGGCCTTGCACCACGAGAGATATGGATGGGATGCTAGGAA
>OFHS01003652.1:0-16221 GCA_900245855.1 Calvadosia cruxmelitensis | reverse complement strand
ATCGTATTTTCTCATCGAGCTCTATCCACATGTGAAATATCGATTTTGGTGGCAGTAGCACTTTAACTTTCATATATGCAGGGCTGTAAAATTACTCATACATCAGTAATTAATTACTACCAAAATTANAATTACTTGGATTGGAAAGTAATTAATTCCTGGTGTCAATTACTTGAAATAAAAAGTAATTATTTACTAGCGAAAAATTAATTCAAAGAAAAGTAATTTGCAATCAAATTACTAAGTACTTTTTCTTTACTAAAATTGCAGCTAAAATGGGTCTTTACAGTAATCACAATTGCAAATTGCTACTAGACTGGCTAACTGCTTTTTATAGCCAAAATTCTGTTGCTGAGTTTTGCTTTCCGTTGTGTAATTATAGCAAGTTTCCGACTTCTGTGTAGACCTTTGCCAGTTCAACGGCTCACAAGTCAAAACACATAAACAGTGCTTATTTGGGGAACCTTTGAGAAAGGTTGCTGCTAAGTAAATTTGATTTTCCCTCAGAAATATAATCACGTCCAAATATTCCTGGGAGGGCAACAATGAAGGCTGGTTAGATATAAAAGTTCTTCCGCAACGAGCTATCCTCATCGTGGTTGGCTTCTAAGTCGAGGTCAACGACATTCAATAGAGATTCAGCATTCAGATTGCAGCTCACAAAGCCAAAATAAATTCAACAAGAGAAATCTGACAACGAAGACGCGTGATCTGATCTTGTTGCCATGGAATCGCCATGACTAATCCAGTTCTAAAGAAACAAAATTATATACAAGATAGTAATTTGTAATTCGCTGTTTTGAAAAAGTAGTGCGTTACTCAAAAAAGTAATTAATTACCAATGCACTACTTTTTAAGAAAAAGTAGTTAATTACCAGTCAAAATTACTGAAAAAGTAATGAGTACGAGTAACGTGTTACTTTTGTAGTTAGTATGTACAGCCCTGCATATATGTAAAACCCACTTGTCTGCAATTTATATGTACGGTAGTTATAAATTACTATAATTAATGTTGTTGTTGTCTAAGGCTGGACGCCATGCTACTTATAACGAGTGGTCATGATAAGATAAGAAGAAGATAGGAGGATGGTCCTCTCGGAATGCAGCTACTCTTTCGTAGGCCTTGTTGATAAGGACAGGGTGATCATGATCTCGGTAGCCCTGAAGGAATGACCGCACCCAAATCAACTGCTTTTTTATCTTTACATTCTTTCCTACTTCTTCAGAAATGATCATTCCACAATGGATTGCTATGTCGAAAGAATTGTCGAGGCTCAATCTCTGTTGGCAGACATCCTGACATTGTGTCATCATCTTCCATCTGACATATGCGTGTCATTGAAAGAGTGGAAAGCAAATGTCGAGCAACTAGGAATGGCTATGAAGATATTGGAATCATTCAACAGCGCCCTTGCTAGTATACAACAAGTGAGTCATGCACAGAACCTGCCTCTAATGGGCGTAAACTCTGAAAGGGTTATCGAGCACCCTTTGCATCAGCTGCATCCTCCACATTTTCATTTCAGATTCGAAATTGCGATTAATTCTGTTAAAAAGATATCCCAGTTTAATAGAATTCTGCCTTCCTAAATTGGATGCATGCAAAATCGCTTATATACAAAACATTTTGGTTTAGAATCTAATTCCTTACATATTCAAGATATGCACTATGGTTGCGTTAGTAGTAAGACTGACTGATTAAATTTCTTGGATCCTGCATCTGTTGATTGCATACCGGTTATATAATTCGCAGGTAGAACATCAGCCGACATCTCAGTATGACATGGTAGAAATGCTTGAGGCTGAGAAACAGACGCTGTCTAGCCAGCTAGCATCTTTTCATTCTGAAAATGACAAGAAAGAGTGCGAATTGAGGAAGGGGAACCAATGTGACGTTTTAGTGGATGTTTTGGATGATGACAGTTCAGGAGATGACGTCATAAATGAGATGCAATATTCACCGATATCACAAGGTAGGTTGGTTGTGTGTGTGTGTTATGTATTTGCTTCTATCAGGTGCTTATTGTTTGTTTGTGTGTTTGTTTGTTTGTTTGTTTGTTTGCTTGTTTGTTTGTTTGTTTGTTTGTTTGTTTCTTGTTTGTTTTTATCTGTTGTCTGTTGCTTTGTTTGTTTATATTTATGTTTTACAATCATTAGCCTACCCGTGCTTTCAGCTAAGCTAATGGATCATTCAATCAATCAACCAATGAAAAGATATAAATTGTAAAATGTTCAAAGAATTTTATCTCAAATGAGGTGTAAATACATAATAAAACCAATCGGTCATGTAATCATCAACCAACATATCCAGCAATCGATCAATCAGTCAGTCGATTCATTGCTTGAAAAAAACAGGTTTGACGTGTCTATGTTCCTACTCCAGAGCGAATTGCACCCCGTTCTGCCCCAAGTAAAAGGACAGCTCTTGCTCCTCCTGGAAGTAGGAAACTCTTGCAGTCAAGTCCTGGCGCCTTGACAGATGAGAAGATAACCCTACGTTTCCGCGCTCAAAGTCAACAGTTGTTATTGAAACTTGAAGAGCAGGACGAGGTTGGACACGATCAACTTAGCAGCAGTGACGATGGCGATGGCCAATTGAATATGAATCAACAGCAAACATACAGGTATGTTTGTATGGTTGAAATTGGGTTTCCAGCAGCCATTTTGTTTTTGTTTCTTTGGGCATATTTTCCAATTTTTCATTGGTCAAAAGGGGCTCGGTAGCTATGTTAAATGGTCGGCAACCAACTCAAGCATTTATAACTGAAGATGTAAGTTCCAATAGCACTGTAGGCAGACTAGTTGATTGGAAAAGAACATCTTTCCTTAACGCTGGTTTGCAAGAGGTGTTTTCTAGCTCACCTTCTCGATACGTTGTGATGGTTCTTCTCGAGTAGTTCAGTTTGCCTCACGTACTCAAAACTAGCAGATTGTGTAATAATATTCTTTGATCTAACTCGCCGAAGAAAGTTGTTGAAAGGAAAGCAAACAAACAAACAACAAGAATGTCATTCTTTAACAATAGAACAAACCCAAAGTATGAGTTGTCAGTTTCTAAGTTTTCAATTATCTGAGTACAGTGAAACCTGTCTATAACGGTCACCCCTAGGGCCTGAGAAAAGTGACCTTTATAGACAGGTGGCATTTCCGTCTATGTTGATTTCTATAGAAGTGTAATTTTGGGGTTATGATGAAGAGTGGCCTTTATACACAGGTCGCTGCTCTATAGAGGTGGCGGCTAATACAGGTTTGACTGTATCTACATTTCATCTACAGTTTGCTTTACGTCTATGAAATGTTATACTGTACATACTACGTTGCAGAATCTAATGAAATTATGCTTTCTGATAATACCTAATTTTGACTTTAATCTTAAAGATTTGGTCAAACATGGACAAAGAAATCTTCCTCGGCAAGAGCAAGGAGACGTGAACAAAACAAGGTAATATTATCTCATTTATATATTTTATTGTATTACTGTTTGTCATTATTATTGTTATTATTACTATTTTTTACTTTATTATGATTGCTATTATTATTTGTTTGTATTTTAGACACCCTCAAAGCTTCCTATTCGCAAGACAGCGAAAGAAAACGCGGACACTTTATCAAAGCTTAGGAAAAGTACCGAGGCTTATCATGTTCAATTGCTGAAGTCACGGCAACAAGTCCAGGATACCACGCGTCAAATACGCGACGTGGGGATAAACATGAGGTAAAATGAAACCTGTCACCTTTTTGGACCTTAGCAAAGTGACCTTTATAGACAGGTGGCCTTTCTGTCCAGGTTGATTTCTATAGAAAGTGTCATTTTCGGATTATGGAGAGTGACCTTTATACACAGGTGGCTGCTCTATAGAGATGGCCGCTAAGACAGGTTTGACTGTAATTATAAATTGTGGCATTGCAGTTTAGGATTTATATAGTTGACATTGCATTGCGGTTTAGGATTTACGGCTATTTCATTTGATGGCTTTCTTCTTAAACTTTGTCATAAGTAAAGTAAACTTCAAATAAAGAATACCAATGACATTAAAATGAGTCAGTGATTAGGAAATGTTTTGTGATCTATTCAAGCTGTGGAACCAATTGCCGGAATGTAGAAATGGACTCCAAATGCAGTATTTCAACAATATGTAAACATCGTAAAATTCTAGTATTGCACGGCAAATCGACTTAAGACAATTTGATTTATACTTAGAACTGGGTCCGATGCATCGATTAATCGATTGCTTTTTGGCAACCGATTGTCCAGTTCAGCCATTATCTCATCGATATCACCAAAATATGCTTCTATTGATGCCTTTCAAAGGACTAGACACCATTATTCAGTTTACAATTACCTTCTCTCTCATTAAAGAGCAGACAAAAGTGCACATAACAAAAAAAACCACCGAACCAGAAGATAATTACCATGACTTTTAAGGCAAACTACGCCAATAGGACAAAGGACAAAAGGCCTCTGTATGATCCGATTAATCGATAGTTTATCGATTGTTTGGGTCGATTAATTGATAGAGGAAAATTCACAATCGACCCGGCTCTATGGATATTGATAGAATAGAGTGACGGCTCGCTCCCCACAGTTTGCAAATCGCTCCAAGGATTCTGATATATCGCAGATCCAATTACCCAAGTGTACACCAATGGGTCCGAATGAATGTTGCTCCGATTCTTCAGTGGTCTTGTAGCGGATTCAACTGTAAATGGTGAAAATGTAGACAGCAATTACACTTTTGTGACTACTTAAACATAATTAATAGAGATGGGACGAATTTCGAATTTAAATTCGGTTTTCCCGATCTTCGGTACCAAAATTCGGAATCCAAATAAAAAAAAACAAAGTCAAAAATTGACTTCACAAACTATTATTTTGTATACAGAACTTAAGGTTTTCTTTCTCGAAGTAATTCCAAAACAAGTTTCCGATAATTTTCTGCTGCCATGTAAATGATTTCTTCAGCCACACAGCAAAACGATGGCAGTACTCAACACAAATAGAAGTTATGGTAACAATTGATAGTTTGTTCGATAGCCAAGAAAATTTGAACCACGTTTTTTGAGTCGGTTTTTGGTGATTGACGTTCAAGGTTGTTTATAACTTCGTAACCTGCCTCTGTCTTGCCCATAGACTTTTTGTCCCTTTGAAAATTGTTCTTTCGAAGGAATTCGAAATTATTTGAATTCGAATTCGTTTTCCGAATTTTAACTTTTGAAATTCGAAGTAGAAATCGAAATAGAAAATTTCTAATACCTGACTTCGTCCCATCTGGCCATCTCTAATAATTATTGTTGTCTCTATTTGACGTTAAAGGAAACAGCAACGTGCAAGTGTGGAATGGTCGAAAGGCAAAGAAGGACTAGAAAAAGCAGAGCAGTTTTATGCTAAGAAGCTAAGAGCGACAGAAAAAGTGTATCAGGAATCTAAGGTGGAGTTAGACAGAGCAACAATGAAGCTTGAAAATTACAAGCAACGAGTGGAGCAAGAAGAACGTGAGCGCAGAAAATTGGAGGCAGATTATAAGCAACAACTAGGAAAGATGAACTCACGGTTAGAAGCTCTCAAGAAGACCGCGGGAGAGACAAAATTGATGGCATCAATTCAAAAGGACAGCTCAAGAAGAACTGAGGAGCTTCAAGTTGAACTGAAAATGCTACGAGAGCAAGAAGAGTTGCTAAAGCTCAGATTGGAAAATGAACTACTTCAAAAAGAAAAATTAGAAATGGCTCTGAAGGAAAACGAAATTCAGGTAGAAGAATTACAAGAGAATGAGGATTTGAAAGAGCCAACAGAAGGCATTGGTAATGACGAAATGAGGTGAGCTGTGTAGAAATTTCACACTTGTTCATCGGGACAATTGCAACTATGAGCTGGAACTGTGTGAAGTCCATGTGAAAACCATGTGAACAACACGTAAAAGGGCATTTTTCACATGGTTTTTCATATGGTGCTTGTTATTTGACATGTTTGTCGGAGGCTGCTTTCCATTTCACATAATTTCCAAACGTGTTTGGATTCATAGCGAAATGAGATACATGCAGGCATGATGTATCATTCATTGTCTGATAATGCCTATAACTATAAATATAATATCATATCATAACATATTAACATATAATGTAACTTGACTTGAAGATCTGCTGTTACACAGATGGAGAGACCTCACTAGACTCAGGAAATGCGCTGTTTTCCATATAATGCAATTCTCCATTACGGAAGCTTTTTGGGCTGCAGCCTGTTGCCTACGTTTGCTCCACTCAAATTAAGGTCAAGCATTTTCCCTACCCTTGAGTCACTGTGCTGATTCGTTAGTCTTTCGTTCTAAAATTATTATAATAGTGATTGTTATGTAATACAATGAAACCTTTTTATAACCATCACCTTTGGGACCAGAGGAAAATGACCGTTGTAGACAGGTGGTCTTCCTATCCAGGTTGGTTTCTATAGAAAGTGTCATTTTAAGGTGATGAAGGGTGGCCTTTATACACAGGTGGCTGCTCTATAGAGGTGATTGCTAATACAGGTTTGACTGTATGCATATATGAAATCCTTCAATGGTCTCGCTTGCCTGACTGGAATGAAGGGATGGTTTCCATGTTTGGATTCACTTTTCCTAACAGGAGTGACGTTGGAAGACACGAATAAAGGGTAAGAAATGCACAGGCTGCAGGCGAGTGCGTTCTAGCTTTCCGAGTGTCTTCCAACTTCCCGAGTGTTAGGAAAAGTGAATCCCAACATGGAAGCCGTGTGGTAACCTGGACAGAAGGGCCACCTGTCTATAAAGATCATTTTCTCAGGTCCCAGAGGTAGACATGTTTCATTGCACTGAGATGATAATAATGAAATATTTCGTTAAAGAATTTAGCCATATTGTTTTGTGGTAGAATTTATCAGTCTTCTCTTCATGATTTTATTTATAGAGACGAGAGAGAAAAGCTGGATGCTGTTGCAAAAAGAATCGATGATGAAGTTGAGAATATTCTGTACCGACAGAGTCAGCTTGATAAACTAGAACGAGACATGAAAGAAAGGGAAGAAGCTGTGAAGAAACGTGAGATGTTCTTATCTGAGAAACAGGCAATCGAAGAGAAGAAAATACGGTCGAGTCAAGCGATTGAGAAGGTTAGGTAACCAGCACTCGTGTTTTCTATATGCCTTGTGGTGACCAACAGTTGTATTTGATGTGATATGTCAGTGATAATGGACGACTAACATCGATGTTTGAATGTACAGTGCGACATCGTTAATATCACTATGGTTTCCCGGTCAAAAATCATAATAATAAATGATTTCTGATTTCAGCGGGGTACAAATAGTTAGTTCTGACCGAGCTTAGTTCTCAAACTGAAATGATATTAAGTGGATTGTGATATTAACCGAGTTTGGTATTAACGGGGTTACACTGTACAGCCAAACAGCAGTCACTCAATAGACCAATAAAGAGGTCTTTTAAAGTAATTAAACTCATCGCGATTAGGTGAGAGTTTTGGCGTCGATGCTTGGCTGATGGGAGTTGTCATATTGTAAGGTAATCGATGTAAGCAAGCAATCATAAGGTAGCAAAATTGCTGAACCTGTCCCTTTTACAACCAAGCACCGGTCACACTGATAAGCAGTGGGAGGACTACAACTACATGTAATAAGTGGAAGTGGTGGGCGGAAATCAAAAGCCTCCTTGCTTTTACTCATAGGACAAGGCATCCTGCGTATAAACTACTTGCGATGTGTACGGCTTGCGATGCTCACGGATCAATAGCATGTCGTGTAAATTGTGGCTGTGTTGCTCGCTACCTCGTGCAAGAGTGACTGCCTGCTGGGTTTATCTTTACCTAATTGCTGCATGGCAATGAGGTTGGTGAGAGGTTACCCGAGGCACTGACATTGGCCATGCCGACCAACGGACACAGCTGTCATGGCTTTAATTTAACTTTGCCTAAATGTTGTGTAGCCAGCATTTAATTACTTAGAGCAGATATATTGCATTGTTTCACATGTACGAGACAACTTGACAGTGGTCTGATACCACATGTGGCCACTCAAGGAAGGTAGTTAAAACATGATTTTCATTGCATAATTCTTATTTTGAGCTGTATCTGTATTTTCATTTCTGTTTGATAGGGTCCACCATTGCGATTCTCACAACAAATAGAGCATACTATTTATTTTATCCGTGTTTTTTTCCACAGGATTTGTTAAGAGTTTCAGTTTGTTTGGATAATGTCAGTCAACAGTTGGAGATGGCAAAATCAAGCATGCAAGAGGCGACATCGGAAACTGAAGGAGATAAACTGAGAAAAGAAATTAAGAAATTGGAAATCGCCAAACACGACTTGCAGCAGAAAGGTGCAGCAATGGAATCGCAACTTGGCACTGGTGCAGTTTTGGACATAGTCAATGAAAGAACCCTTATTGAGATCAATGAAGCTATGGAGGCAATTTCTGCTGCAATTTCTTACAAGACGGACCTCATTGAGGCTGCTCAACAAGGTTTAAGCCTTGAGGATTCTTCAGTTGTGAAAAATATCGAGACAATTGTATCTTCACTTGGTAATTTACCTTCGGATGAATACAAGCAGCTGACGAGGGTATTAATTAGACGAGTTGTTGACCTCAAGTCGGAGATATTGAAAGTTTTACTAGAAGCCGAAGGATTGGAGATGCAGATATCGGATAGAGATCGAGCCGGAAAGGAAATGGAACGTGTTGCTAGGAGTTCAAAGATGCTTTTGGAGAGAAGGATTCAGGAGCAAGAGTTGAAACACAGAAAGGAAGTAGATTTCCTTGTGTCACAAATCAACGAATTGCGTAGTAAAAGTCCTAAAGAAGAAGATGCAAGGTACGTTCATTAATATCTTAAAATGTTAGTGAAACATTACAATGTACACTTTGTTTTTTCATAGTTTAATTTTGCTCAACCGCTTGCCTAGCCTAGTCAAGTATATTAATGACCTATTCTGCCAGATACCTAGACAGACTGAATAAGCTTGTAGACAGACAAACAGACAGACAGACGGATGAAATAGGAAGGAAAGAGACAGACGGAGCAGACAGATAGGCAGACAGATAGACAAACTGAATAGGCAGGTAGACTTACAGACAGACAGACTGACTGATAGGCAGACAGACAGATGGATGGATTAGGCAGGCAAAGAGACAGATAGGCAGACAGATAGATAGATGGACAAATACAGAAAGGCAATGACAATAGATTCTAGTACACAAATCATGTCACAGTACTTTCAAGCTGATAGTTGGCAAACTAGGAAGCTTCCGTAACTGCGTAGACGGATTATATTATCGAAAAAATTATTTGTCTGCATGCAAACAAGCCTTAGGTATGACGGTTTTCTTTTCCTGTATTTGTCTTTCATTTTATTTTGATCAGAAATCTGGAAGAGAAAATTAAACAGCTTGAAAAGGATTTATACTACTACAAACGTACAAGCAGAGAATTGAAGCAAAAGCTAAGAGAGTCATTACGTTCATCAAAGAACATGGGGAGCCATGTTAAATATGACGTTCATGCAGGCATAAAGGCTCCGTTGGACGAAAAGAGTTCTGAGATTATAGTAGCTGCTTCTGGTGCCTACACTCAAGACGATAGCCACGCTCCTAAGGGAAATGAGCTTCATTTGCCACCTGTCACAACTACGCCGACGAAATCTAGAGCTGACAAGGGAATACCAAAGCAATCTATTTCTGTCTCACGTCAAAAGTTGTTGGATCGTATAGCAGCCGAAGAGCATAAGAAATTAAAGGTGAGACTTGTTCAATCAGCAGAGATTTCTTTTGTATTGTATTGTATTGTATTGTTTTGTATTGTATTGTATTGTATTGTATTGTATTGTATTGTTTTGTATTATATTGTATTGTATTGTATTGTATTGTATTGTATTGTATTGTATTGTATTGTATTGTATTGTATTGTATTGTAAAGCATTGCATTGGATTGGATTGGATTGGATTGGATTGGATTGGATTGGATTGGATTGTATTTCATTGTATTGTATTTCATTGTATTGTATTTCATTGTATTGTATTGTATTGTATTGTATTGTATTTCATTGTATTGTATTGTATTTGTTTCAAAAGACTCGCATTCTACTGTGCAAGTTATTAAGAGAGCATACAACAGTTACCATTAAAAGCACGTTTTACAGAATCCAAAGAGTCTAAATAGGCAGAGCAAGTGAATAAGGTACAGAACATCATCACCTGAGAATGGCTTAATGAGGTGGCATGTTAATTAACTTGGGAGATGAGTTTCCAATGTCGTTTTGGCGGCCAGTTGCATAACAAACATTTTGGGACATGATCTGATTTGTAATTGCATACCTGAAACGTCAAGACAGGTTTAAGACAGGTTTACGACTTTACGTTAAGGCAGTTTGGACTGTAGCAGTGAAAACAATCAGACCTGTATAGCAGAAGGGTTATGAATTTAATGGTAAATTTGAATGTGGATATGATGCGCTCTACACGAGGAAGTATGATTAAGCTCATTCCCCCAGTATGTAGAATGCTTTGTTCTGTACCAAAACCGTGATATTATATTACTCCTAGATATACTATACTTTGATCCATTTCCTCTCCTTCCCAGAAACTCTAAAAGCAACTGCGTTTGGCAGTACAGTAAAACTGTATTAGCGGCCACCTCTGTAGAGCAACCACCTGTGTATAAAGGCCACTCTTCACAACCCTAAAATGGCATTTTCTATAGAAATCAACCTGGACAGAAAGGCCACTTGTCTAGCAAGGTCTTTTTCTTCAGGTTCCAAAGGTGACCATTATAGACAGGTTTTGAAACCACTATAATGTGTCTGCTTGAATGCCTTGTTTATTTCGCAGAAGATATTTGAAGATCACAGCAATCCATTGAAACCGCACTCTGTGGCTAAAGAACCAGCTAGGTACGCATGACAACATTCTTCTTAGCGTTGTCACCTTTGACATGTGTCATCCTGTTTCATTTTGTGGAAATCAGACTTGTTCTCTCACTTACAGTGTAAAGTATTATTGTTAACTAAACTAGTGAGACGACAACAACGACACTGCTATTATTGTCGCTCTTGAAGCGTGTCATGTCATGGTCAATTAACGCCCACAAAAGAACAACAGAAATTTCACACAAAGATGTTTATTAATTCACTGCATTTCCCTTTACTCTCGTGGAATGTTATTGCTCAACTTTTGTCGAGTCATTGTCTTCCTATTGTCTTTCTCGCAAAGCAGCCTAGTCTGTGCAAGATAGATTATGTGAGCTTGTGAAGAAAAAAAACACTCCACTTTCCCCTCTCATAGCATAGACGTCACGTTTCCATGGTAACCGTGAGTCAAAAAGAGATAACGATGCAACCATAAGTAATTTTGAAGTAATGATATCATAAAAGGGCTTGCAACAGAATGGTCTGGCATTTATGTCCCTAGAGCCAAGGTGACGGCTGTTTAGAAATGATTATGAAAGCATATGATGTGAAGACAGCCATCCTGGCATACTTCAGACTTCATTATGCTGAAACTGTTTTAGGAATTAAAATTGTTCTGTTACGGATGTGTAGCTCAAATATCTTGGAAACCTGAAGCTCAATTCCCCAGTTCTACATTCAGTGATTTGCTCTACTTGTTGCTGCCAAGTTGATTCCATCTTTTTATGGCCTATAGGAACGATAACTGTTCCCATGGCATGGACATAAGAAATTTTCAAGGGCTGAATTAAATAGTCTGGTTTAGAATTGCGACATAAAGCGTAACTGCTTGGTGCTTTGCATTCCCAGATAAAATGTTGCATAACTGTCCTTAGAAATTGCAATTGATACCGTAGTTGGTGAGGTACTCCTCAGACCTTGAACCTCTAAATTTAAATTAAACAGCATCTCTACAAATTGTCAGCCATCTTTGTGTGTTTGATGTTACCTCTCTCTCGTCATTTAGGGACCAAGATCACCGCAAGTCATCATCTCATGAAACAGTAGCTGTGCCTGTATCCCAGAGGTCTTTAGCGGCCTCATATATCTTACAAGGTGCCTTTTGTAAGATGTTTTTCCTATTGTGCCTTGGCTATTGTGTTGCGTGGGGACAAATTGGCTTGTATTGCTCGTAGGTTGTTGACAGATTTTCAAAACAATTGTTTCATTTTCAACCGAAACCAAATATACGATGCTAGATTTAAAACGATTCAACAAAGTAATTGGCCCTTATTGCCCTGAATGCTCACACCGTTTCCTTGTACAATAGAGTCGGAGATAATTATGTTGGGCAAGCCATCCCATTCGGTTTCATTCTGTTTATAACACAACATTTTCATTCCTTCTATAAAACGGAAAAAGATATAGCCCATATGAACTAGCTAATAGTGTCTACTGTATTTTCACACGTTAGCAATCACCAACTTAGCAGCATGCCATATAGCCTTTTTCATTTTGCATTTGTCATATATTAATTCAATTTTCAATCGTTACACTGATGGATGCTTCTCTTACAGATTCTATCGAAGATGGGCAACTTTGAGAGTATCAAACACATAATATTGAATGATAGTTTGATTATAAGTTATCTGCTTGTGTGAATCATGTTTTAGCAATCTGGCACGGAGACCATGTTTCTTATTGTATATAATGTAGATCCTGAGCGTGTCTATATATTACGGTACTTGTTTTTACATCTGTGTGTAAATATATAATGTATTTATGCTGTCAACCAAAGCTTCGTTTGATGTTTTGTTGGATCTTATTTGACAACCATTTTAATGAAATTTCTTGTGACCGATATGACAGTGAATTTATTTTATACTATCGATGCCATTGCTGGCTAAACTTCGAACAGTTGTTCATCATGTCCTAGCGACCATTTGTCTTAAGTGACCACCTGTCTTGAGTGACCACCTGTCGTAAGTGACCACATGTCTTGAGTGACCATCTGTCGTAANCCATCTGTCTTTAGTGACCACCTGAGTTGAGTGACCACCTGTCGTAAGTGACCACATGTCTTGAGTGACCATCTGTCTGGAGTGACCACCTGTCTTGAGTGAACACCTATCTTGATGACCTCCAGTTTTATTCTGATATGCCCCATGAACATATTTTGAAATATTCTTGTCTACTGCTTAAAAGACAGCTGCAATTGCTTCAATGGCCAATATACAATGCATGTTTCTGCCATTTTGTTGGCACAAATGCCTTACAATCACTTTGAGAGCTTTGCCTTCTGTCTTGAATGACCTCCAGTTTTAAGTGACCACCTGTCTTGAGTTACCACCAGTCTTAAGTGACCAACTGTTATAAGGGACCATTTTCAAGCATCCTCTTAGGTTGAAAAACTATAATGCGCTTGTATGGAGAGATCCCCTGTGCTAAGATATCGCTGTTCTTTGGCTTCTTGACAGATGACTTAGTCAGTTTTGACATCATCATGTTGCCACATTAGGAAGAATTCCAAACGGAATGGACTCCGCGAATCCCCGTTTCTACACCACAACAATTACAGGGGGAGGCGAGACAAGTTGATCCAACTTTGATAAGCCTACATGTATTTCCAACCCATAACTCATTCAACTTAAAACACTCATCAAGACGATGTAACAACAAAGAATAAAGAATAGCTTACGCAATGACGCTCTCCAGGCAAACGGTGATTCCTTCAACTTGCAATGTTCTTACTCCAATAAAATAGCAATCTTAGTGGAACAACGGAGAGTCTCGAGAGACTGGTTCTAATTTACATGAACATTTTCTAATACAGTGAAACCTGTCTATAACGGCCACCTCTGGGACCTGATGAAGATGACCTTTATAGACAGGTGGCCTTTCTGTCCAGCTTGACTTCTATAGCAAGTGTCACTTTGGGGTTATAAAGAGTAGCCTTTATACACAGGTGGCTGTTCTATAGAGGTGGCCGCTAAGACAGGTTTGACTGCACTAATGGCAACATTGACGTAACTATGGCAGTCGATATTTAATTAGCTTTGGATTACTCGATTAAAGCAAGGTTGTCCATGTCCATGGCATAATTAATCAAATATTGCATAATCATAAAATGTCAAATCAAACATCATTAAAACTACAAGGGTTGTTAATTTTTTAACGAAGGCTGATCATGAGAGTGTGTACTGTGTACACGATACACAATTTGTTTTGTTTTGATATTCTATATTTCTCATAGTTAAAACAACGAAATTGGAGTATAGAATAACGAGGTCAATCTTAAATGTTTTTTAGGACCTTAGGTTAGGTGGAAGTAGCAAAACCTGCAAAGTCACATTCCAGAAGGAGATCTTGCCCCAAGGGGGCTGCTGTTTTTCCTCCCGGATTCCCGAACTCTGCCATTATGATTTTGTGGTTGCATACACGTGACATCTATTCCACCAAGAAGTGTTTTCCTTCGGAAGCTCGGAATCTTTGTCGCCGGCTCTGTTTTGAGTTGAAAATCCTCTGTGAAGACTATTATCATGACTTTTATGACATTGGTTGGCTATACTCTGATAGCATTTGGCCCTGCTCTATCCCTTTTTATGATAACTGTAGCCAGAGATGCACAGCAAGTCATTGTTTTGATCTCTAGGTAGGTGACATGAGGAGGCAAATTTGTTTGGAGTTCAGACATTTTGAGGTTTTAGCTCTGTTTCTGCAGAATTAATGATTAATGTGGACAGGAATCTTGCTCACTGGGATGTTTAACGCCTTTAGTTGTTTGAAAATCCCTTCTATGACAAATAGTTCTTGAATTTCTTGTTGAATTTGCGATGATGAAGACTAAGGGTGATTTGAAATAGGCCTACCTCATCTGGGCTAGGCCTAGCATTCGAGAGCAAAAATATTGTGGAAAGTAGTGTACACTTTTCGGTTGATAGTAACTTATGTTCCGTTTAAAACGTCCATGTTGCCTCAAATAACCAGCCGTTTTACAGCCGACTTGTAAACAAGTATTCAGTGTTTGAAATGTCCTGTTATACTAGAAAATAGCGAACATTTAGCGTAACAGAACGTGCAGACTGGCGACAGGCCTTCAGAAAAATGAACCTTTCACGTTAACGGTTTATCACTAGTTTAACTAACTACTAAAGTTACGTGTAGAAGCGGCAAAGGGCACAAAAATGTGATGTAGTGATATTTTTACTTCTGTTATCTGCTCCGTGGAGAAATGCTTAAATTGTAAGCTTATCAGATTTCAGAATAAATGATGATGATGTTAGATATAACGGATTCTTGCAATCCAGAAACGATTTTGACATATTTTTCATCGACAGATTAACCGGTTTGCTGAACTGTGTTGGAGCCATATATTTATTGAATTTACGTTGCCATTTGGCACAGCTAAGTAATGCATAATTAACATTGTTATCAGGATTATAGGCCCTGTCGGGAACAAATTCCCCAGCTTTCGTATCAGATTCGGGCAAAACTACGGCATAGACCATCTATCTAGATCAAATCGAATTGCAAATTCACTTGGCAACAGTAGCAGATTTGTGCGATCAATGTAAGTCGATTTCAAAATCTTGTGAACAAGGTTAACAAGATCAGACTCTTTCTAAAGCCAAATATTTCTGTTCCTACATTCTCCCGCATGCATTTTCTTGGCTAGCGGTACTTCGTTTAATAACACCAGCCGTTTAGGCTAATAAAACCAAAAAAGGATGTTCTCAGGGTGGTTTTGTTAAGCCCAATTGACTGTTTCAAGAAATTAAAGGCACATGTGAAAACCCAGTGCCCTTTTCCAGAGGTTTTTCTGATAATAATTTATTTCGACTTGGCAATATATTTTAAAATCATCAACAAGTTTGTTGACCTAGACAGAAGCATGATCTTTTCGTTCACGCCACACGGTCGATTAGAATTTCCCACCTGTCGGACGGAGCGCCACCGATCATATTTTGCCCTTCGTGCCATAAATGCTTATAATTCCCTGTCCCTTTCTACTCGTCATTCTCAAAGCGTTAAAGAGTTCCAACATAACCTCTGTAATGAAAATCTTCTAAAATTTGTAACATTTGCTTGATGTAATTAGCTTCTTATCTGTCATTGTATACCATATTTTAATCATTCTGTTTGTAATGCGGTTGTTCGTGCCGTTTTTCAGAATTATACAAATACATACATAGATAGCCTACATACATACATAATAGTGTAACCTGAGCAGAAATGTTGTTCAAACAAGGCAATATCTTTTCTGGTGCTATTCTACTTGACGTTCTATTGTTTTGTTTGTTTTATTTCAGTGCGTTC
>OFHS01003651.1:0-16232 GCA_900245855.1 Calvadosia cruxmelitensis | reverse complement strand
TTATTATTATTATCATTATTATTATTATTTTTTATAACTCTATTGCAACGAATTGTAGACTCATTTGACGAATATCGTTTGGTGCGCGTCTTTTAACACTGCAGTTTGGCAGTTGAAGATATCAAATATATTCCAAGCAGTCTTGATTGACTTCACTGAGTACAAGAATGTTTGGAGTGGTGATCATCTCGATTAATCAATTTATTTCCTTTTTGTATTCAACTGAAATACAAACGTGCAGTCAGTTGCCAACGAATGGCACGTTTTACAGATTAACGAGTTGATCTCAAGATTTATAATTAAAACGGATTAAATTGAGCAGGATAAGATCAATTGAAAAGACATACGTTAATAGAGTATAAAGGAAGATTGAGAGGCACATTATAAAGGCCGCAGTGAAATTTGCGATGTTCGACTGTATAGCAGGCAAATAATATATGTTGATTTGCAGTAGCTTAGTGCATGGATGTTTGCAGCGGTTAGATACTTAGATGCCACAGTTAGAGCTAGTTACTAAGTTAGACGCAGTGGTAGAAGTAGCGAATTACAAGTAGTTAGCTACTTGTAGCGAACTACTTTTCTTTGTAGCGAAGTAGTTTTTGACTACATTTTTCAAAAAGTAGTTTCAGCTGTAGCGAACTACTTTTTAAATAAAGAAATATAGTTTGTAGCGAACTACTTTCTGGTTTAGGACAATCATTTTAGCTACTTTTTCCACATACATTTGCATCTGCATTTTGAGAACTCCGAGACGGTAGCACACTGTTTCCTGAAACGGCTTGAAAGTTGAGGGGACACTGCCCATTAGAACTATTAAAATCGACTTGAAAGTAGAAAGATATAGCCATTGATTGAAGTCTTGTACGTGTACCAAGTCATATGTTTTATGAATAACGAACGGTAAAAGCCAAAATTCTTGCTTCTGATCGACTTTATAGAAAACTGAAAGTAGTCAGTAGCGAAGTAGTTAGCTACTTTTTGGGAGATGTTGCCTGTAATTGTAGCTAACTACTTTATTTCTCCTGTAGTTGTAGTTGTAGCGAACTACAAAAATATAGTAGTCAATAGACGACAGCAGCTTAAATCTGACATGGGGTCCAACTGTCTCAACAACCAGTGTTACGAGTTATTAACAACTGACCATTCAGAACCGCGTGCCTGAAAGCCTGCTGGTCATGTGGGATGAGCGTGAATTGTAAACAGCCCGAATCGGTACTGTCATAGTGCCGCTTGCACTGGCTGCTTCAGTTCATACGCTTAAATCAATTCTAGACTGTTCTATTTGCTCTCTCGTGAACAAGGTCAAGCAAAACACGCTTATCCTCTGGAGTCACTGGAACCATTCCTCCGACTCCAGAAAACCGTACTAGCAACACTGATAGTCTGTTTAGAACTGTTCGAGGCAATATCGATGCCACTCGTACACACAGCGAACACGCGGTGCTGGTATCAGGCGTAACTCAATCTTAAAACACATTCGCTCTCCTTCGAATACAAATTCAGACCAAAGCTGCTGCAAGTATCTATTGAGCTGCTACGGATTGACTTTTTAGCTGCTGTCATAATTCTATGCCAAAGTATACTAAACTCTCTAATCTAATTAGCATATTCCATGCATAGATTATCTAACGCCATAATTATTCTAATAAGAACTATGAATACTAATGCTATGGATGGGAAGACAGAAGGAGGGGTTGAAGGGAGCGACTGTCGAACTAGCAGGCTCCTACGCGAATGACCCGGGACAGTGTCAAAACGAGCAGCGAATCAACCAATCAGAATGCTTACTATGAGCCTCAGTCACTCTCTGGAATGCAGCAGAGATCCACCAGAAGAAAGGGAAGACATATGGAAAACTTTCTATAGAATTCAATGAAACATATTCAAGCAGAAAGTAACTTTCCCGATTGAAAGAGAGAAATAATAGCAGATTACAGCATGATTTGAGTGGCTGTTGAACAATACCAGGGTCTGTTTTTAAACCAAATTGCAAAGACAGGACCAACAAACTTGTTTGGTTCCAACCGGCAATGTAATATCCTTCGCTATATTAAACGCTTATTCGTGGTTTTCTTACACAAAAAAATCCAAAACTAATCCGATTTAAATGCTAGATTAATAGAATATGACGTTAGCAGTATATGTGTGTTTTTCCTGTGGTTTGAGTTGCTTTTCAAATGACAAACTTACATCAAGCTTCGAAACAAGCTGGGCGCCTGGCAACTCAACGGACCAATCAGAGAGCCGGAGCCTTGTCTACTTTTAGAATTGTTTTTCTACAAAGACTGTCTGAACCGCACGGAACAACTGATGGAAGTTTGCGAACTCGGACAAACTGTTTGCCATTCTGCTTCTTTTTATTCACAACTGTGAATCTCAAAATATCTTCAACTGGTCCCATTGACTGATTGACTAGGAGAAGATTGCTTCACAAATTAGCTTGGAAAAACAGAGATTGTATCTTCAAAACAAGGTATATTTTTATTGATTAAATTGTCTTCCATCGCTTAAAATCGCACCGCGTAAGGCTGAGAAGCTAGAAAATCGGCAATGCCACTTCGTAAGCATGAGTTCTCGGAGTATTCGTGTTTCTTTGCAAATCGATGTGTCAGACAGAATTCGCAGACCAAGGTTGGTTTGTTTCTGTATGTAATGATGTTGCTAGACGAGCGGCTGTTTAATCTACATTTTCAATAAAATTATCTTGATTGATTATTACCCAACAATTTCCATCGTGTAGTATAATTTCTAGCCATGTATAAATATGAAGCAATAGAAAGGGCATAAACATGTTGGCCTATTTTTTAACTGCGGAGACGGAAAGCATGTTCTTGCATTTGTGTTGCTACGCTGTCGATGAGCCCACTGTTTAGTTTCGTCAGATTCTGTCTCTGCAACCAGCTGAGACCAGCTGCTGTTTGAGCTGTGCGCACCACAGAGAGAATTCCCCTTGTCGTTCAGGTTTAGGAACTTAGCCAAGAATTAGTTCGTGCTTCGTTTGGAAAGCAGAATGATAAAACGGGCTTAATTTTATTATGACTCATAACATGAGTTTTGACTTAATTCATTAAAAGTCAGTTTATCAGGTGTAATCGAAGTTACAAGAAACAGCCGGTGTTTCCAACAGGAAGGTATTCACACAATTTCTCTCGATGACGAAGGACGCAGGACTGAAACGGGAAAGCCCCCCTCTGGGGTCCTGGGGATGCATGCGACAAAGTGTTCGCGCAAATTGAATTTTGCCAAACCATGCATGTAAAATTGATCTGCTTTTGTCATTTCAATGTGCGTACAAGAAGATGCTCTGCGAGTACAATATTATCAAAATCTTTCGAGATTCAATTAATTTTGCTATTACTTGCAAAGCAGTCATACATTTTGTAAATCTTACGTTTTGTCCTTAACGTTGTGTTTACGTTGCCAGTTTACTTTTGCGTGATTCTGCTCTGTTCACGCTGAGTGGTTAACCTGATTTGACACGGTCAAAGATAAACCTGTCTACTGTTTACTTCATATCATTGAAGTTGCCGTGGTAGCATAAAGGCTGATAAAGCAATGGTAGATTTGATCCGCTACATTTGAGGGATTATCATTGTGGACTGCGGAGCATGTTGTGGCGCGAGCAGTGCAATGTTGTTGTTTCCACACAAAACACGCAGAACGTTAGTTGCACCAAGTTTGACGGCGCTGTAGAGTCATTTGACGGCTTGAAAACTACAAGCGGCGTTTCTCATCCTATTACATTTGAAGTCTTTGCAGGAGAGACGAAATGTCGTCACCAAAGAAACACGGCCAAGATACTCTAATGACAGGTATGATGTCTGTGAATTGTCATTTTAACCAAAACGCGGTAATAAGATCCATCATCAAAGCAAGGTCATGTCGCAGATTATAGAGTTATGCATAGGGCTGCTAACTTCAAAGACGTCCCTTGTTTCCCGGAATCGCTCCGTATTTATATTATGCAGTGCCAAATTTAGTTGATTTCGTTAGACATTTCTGTCAAATTTTGTAAATCTTCCGTATTTTTTCCTCTGTTGTCTGGTAATCGTAGTTATGCACGCCATAGTCGGTAGTGCAATAAAATGCGCTTGAAATCAAATGATTTCTTCAGTATAATTCATTGACAGGAAAAAGTCATCTAGTTTTGCGTTGACAAACGTCATCTGTGGTTTTCGGGAAAGCAAGTGAACAGAACAAAAGCAGTTTGTTTATGTATTGCTATTCCAACTTTTCTTGATAGAAATAAAACTGGATTTTCCTTTATCTTGCTCTGTTGGTTTTTCATGAACAGCGTTGATGAAGAAAACCTTGATAGTTTGTCAAATGGCCTCAGGCAACATTTCCGTAAATAGCGACAAGACCGGAGCGCTCTGTTTTCCGTTCGCGGAAGAACGACTTGTGTATCCCAGCATGCTTTGTTGTAAACAATTTCTCGCTTCCCTTTGCAAAAGTAGTTGTTGGATATTGCTCACAAGACAGGACAGCTCTACCCAGATACAATTCCTGTTCTCCACATTTCAATATTTGCAAGCCCCAACATTTGAAGCAGTGAGTTAGCAGAGGGGTGGCGCTAGAAAATTTCAAACGAGGGGCTATACGTTTTCCCGACGGGGGGCTAACCAAACAGCATAAATTTCCATAAAATGCATAAACATTGAAATCAGTAGCGAATTCGCATTTCTTAGTCTCATGATATGTTGAAATTAGCTCGTCATCTGGATTTATCGAGCATGATGGCTGGTTTAAACGGGATTGTGGTCGAGATTGCCACAAATTTAATTTCCCCCACAGAGCAGCTCCAGATTCCCAATAGGGGGGCTAGGTTTCTCTGACCGGGAGCTACAGCCCCCCGAGCCCCCTCTGGCACCACCCCCGTCCGTGAATAAGCCTTTGAGATACTGTACGAGACTACGAGCATGAGGTAGTGGAAATAGTGCAGTCATATTGGCGTATCGTGCGGTGGAGATTGATCCGCCATTGTAACAACCTGGTAACAACTACCTGTGAATTACCCATACTGTTTACTGCTGATTGATTAAATGAAGCCTTTGGATCAAGCTGTTTTGTCAAATCTGACGAAGCCCATTGAATGTTAGCCTTCGAATCATTCCCAGCGGTAAAGTAGACCCACGAGGTATCTCATTTATTACATTGGGGGTTTACTAACAGGACTATCTGATATCGCTAGTTTAATATTCAATGAATATTTCAAACGTAACAAATAGCGATCTTATCAAGATCAACAAATGGACCAGACACGAATATTATGTTTGTAAAGCACATCTACGTCAGCAGCAGATTATTACCACTGACATTGCTACGTAACTACATTGATCGATGAAAGAACAAAGAAAGCGAACTACGCAAGATACTGTCGTGGTCACGAGAATGTCTTGTTGTTGATAAATCTGGTTAAAATTAGGTGTAGCCAAGGTGGGTACAGTCAAACCTGTATTAGCGGCCACCTCTATAGAGCAGCCATCTGTGTTACAGAGGCCACTCTTCATAACTCGAGAATGACACTTTCTATAGAAATTAACCTGGACAGAAAGGCCACCTGTCTATAAAGGTTATTTTCCATAAGTCCCAGAAGTGACCGTGATAGACAGGTTTCACTGTATACCTATCCACATCCTTCAGGTATGGGGTATATCCTACCACATCCTTCAATTAAATGAGTTGGGAAATCTATCTTGTTGTCTCCATTCGATATGATTTGAGCTTATCAAATGCTCACTGTGATATACGGTAGAAAAACAGACGATGGCAAATGGTTCACTTGAACATATTTAGTTTGGCTGCTCCTCAGCACCTGTCTACAGACTGAGCTTACATGCATTGTGTTCTACACAGCCCTAGGTCAAGCGACTGGAATGGTACTGTACTAGAATTAAAAGTCATTTCTTGGTCTCTGTGTTTCCACTAGTTCCACTGCAGTACACGACACCAACCGTATAGTGACTGTACTTCATTTCCATTGACGTCATCTCAGCATTAAGTTAACGAGGCTGCAGGAAATTGTCCGGTATAGTTTTTATTTTTCGCTGGAGCGTTTGGGGTAATTAATCTGCTACTAAACATGCACAGATCTGGTAGCCTGGTAACCAGACCTGGGTCATGGGTGCGTGACATGACTGACAATCCAATACATAATGATCAACTGATATCTCTTGTTTCACTTCGTTACCTCGACCATCAAAGTGGATAGGACCATCACAACATCCCTGTCCAATTTCCGTCTCCCTGCTGAGTCTCAACCGTAGTCATTGTCCCATACTCACTGTGGATTAGGACATTGTTGCTGTTACAGAATGGTTTTCAATCATATATAAATTGGCGTTGGGTGTGTAGAAGATGGAATTTCAATGACCTTCAGTTAATGATAAGTTAGATTAGAGAGGCCAGAATCAGTCGCTTTTAGCATGAGCAGAATCCAAAAATCGAACGAGAGATGTGTCCTGGACCCGAGCGCGGAGCCTCGCATTCATGTTAACCTATTACTCATGTGGTGTATATGTCGTAGTTTCCGTGGTTTTCATTAACTAATCAGTTCTCTTGTTCAACATTCATTGCGCCTGGTCCTTCTCTGCTCATTATTGACTATCATGGAACCGTCAAATATTGTTGTATCTGGCACCAAAGTAGCCAGTACAGATGTGGCACATCAAGCAATGACGTAAGCTTCAAGAAAATAAATATCTAAATAATAATAGTTCATTATAGAGCGGACGGGACGATCTTCGAATTTAAATTCGGGTCTTCCCAACATCGGTGCCAAAAATCGAAATCGAAAAACCAAAGCTGAAAAATCTGCCTTGCAAATTATTATTTTTTGATACAGAACTTCAGATTTTTTTGTCAAATCAATGTCAAAACAAGATTCTGATAGTTTTCTGCTGCCGTATAGGCCTATCGGCAATTGTTAAATTCCAAGAGAAATGCACACGCGCGTCATAAAAGTGGCTTCAGTTGCCCATAGAATGGTTTCTTGAAGGAAATCAAAGCTATTAGAATTCGAATTCGTTTTTCCGAATTTAGAAAAATTTGAATTCTAAATTGAAATCGAAACTTTCTAATGCTGGACTTTGTCCCAACCCTATAATCCACTGCGCAGTGCGATAAGAAGCCTAAACAAGCCGAAGTAAGCCAAGTAATATAGCTCAGAAAAATGGAAGATCGTCTCCTAGAAGACATCCACAGTTCTCCCTCTAGTGTCCATGATCACGTGGCTATTGCTATGGTAATTAGTACTCCGTACTCTCTCCCCTTTGACAATGCTAGTGTGTTGAGCCTTCTCTTTAAGGAATAATGTCATTACAGTCAAACTCGCTTCATATCTCATCGCTTAATATCCCACAGAGCTAATTTCCACTTGATGTTTGCAGTACAAACTCTCATATTCTTACCTTGCTTTTTATCCCCTCGGATAATATCCCATCTCGCTAATATCCCGCTATTTTCTTCCGCGCTTCTGGCAAAGCTCGTTTATTGCCCCGTTTTAAGGATGTCTTCCATGTACGTAAACTATTCGAAACATTTTGCATTGAGGGACACAGACAACATGCTACTTGTTGATCGGTTAATGTTGTGTTACTGTTAAAATTCAACGCGAATCTCCTTCAATTGTTGTTAACTGCGATATTCTTCTTTGCTGATTCTGAAATGTTTACGATGTTATGTTAAATTAAGGAAATGCTTGCTAATACAGGGATCTTAAGCAAGTTCGACTGTAATGCATTTTGGATATGTCTTCTTCAGATGCGAGGAATTTCTTCTGGAAACATGATGTGGATGGAGACAATAAATTGTCGTTGTGCGAATTCAAGAGTCTGATTGTCGACGTTGGAGTGGCCTGCGGGGACGAAGAAGTCATCGCCATATTCAAAAACGCAGACAAACAATGTTAGTATCAACTAGAGATAAATATCACACTCAAGTATAATTATTGTTCTGCCAGCTTTTAGTTTGTAAATTTAAATGTTGTTCAATTTTGGTAGTATTGAGAATAGGCCAGTTTTAACGCAATATTGATTTGAACTTTTGAGATTATATCGTGGTTATGTTTTAATCTAGCATCTTCAATTGAAAATTATTTTTAAGTGATTGTATAATAGTCAGCTCAAATTGTATACGTTTGAAATCTGATCTTAAGAAGTATAATTATACTGTCGTATAGGCTACACAGCGTCATCATCATCGCTTGTTTTCGTCGCATATCTATAAGGAGATACTGTACGTGTTACAGAATGGCCGGGGACACTAAGGCAACCATCGAAAGAGAATGTCCTGGACCCGAGCGGGGAGCCTCGCATTCATGTTTACCTCATATTCATGTAGTATAATATTATATATCGTAGTTTCCATTAAAATGTATAAAGATGTATAAAAATGCTTAAAAATCTCTCCGGATATATTCCAGTATGGTTTTATTCGTCTGTCAAATGTAAACGATAAACCTTTCTCAGGTAAAAATATGTAAATGTCAATTTGTTTGACGAGGCTTACCCAATATGACAATGGGTTGCCCTTTTTGTCGCCCACAATAATTAAAACCACTTACGACACAGCGAACAATATCTGCCGGCTGGACATATACTGTAGTGTCGAATTTTAGACGCCTTTACGTTATATTAGGTCAGTGGTATCCATGGGCATGTCTCAGAAGAGCGTCATAGGGTTGATTTAAGCGACTCGAAACTGAATCAGAAATAACCCAAGATTTGCATTCGTACAAGAACACAGGCCCAATCTGTGACGGAACAAACGTAGTTTCAATTCTGATGGAGCTTTGTTCGCAAACTGATGGGATAGCAAGCGGGTCGTGATATTAACCGAGGTGATATTAACGGGGTTATTTATAGAGTATTTGATTTTGCTGCGAGCTGAAATAAAAACGTTTATCTCTTTTCTAGGTAACGGATATCTACATTTCGACGAATTCTACAAAGCTTTTATCGTTCCGTCGAAAAGCAATTCATCACAAGAATCCGTCATGACACAATTTTGCTTACTTCCTCAACCCAGATCAAGAAATACTTCGGTCTTATCGGTCTCTTCTACGTCATCACTAAAGCTGTAATGCTTTACAAAAGAGAAGATATTAACTGTAGTATAGTGTAAATAGTTGTACGACGGATCACGTGCTTAGATCACGTGATTGTATCGTTATCGTTGCTTGGCTCAAGTGCCCGCTGACCGTGATGCACCAGCAGGAGTCCACTCCAATCTAATTCATTATTGTTATTATTTAAACTCAATAATCGATGGCATTCACTCACGTTTTTCATTTGTATTATACACATGTAAATACTAATTGTCTTAACAATTGAAGTGTATTTTTGCAGAAGCATCACAAATGCGTGAATGTTTATTTACCCAAGAGTCACAAGGGTTTCTTTGAATGGTACAGTCAAATCTGTATTAGCGGCCACCTCTATAAAGCAGCCACCTGTGCACAAAGGCCACTCTTCATAATACCAAAATGACACTTTCTATCGAAATCAACCTGGACAGAAAGGCCACCTGTTTATAAAGGTCATTTTCCTCAGGTCCCATAAGTTACTGTTATAGATAGGTTTCACTGTATTAATGAATAGGGGTGTGGATGGCTTTCATATAAGAGCTCCTCCCTCGCAGAGTTCTGTGTGAGCACCTCATTCGCTTTGGTAGTATTTCACATTAATATAATTACAGTGAAACATCATTAATATTACTATCATTTTCCAGTCAAAAATGGTGACAATAAGCGTGTCGTGATATTAAGCGGGTTAAAATAGTTACACTGACAGACCTTAATTCTTAATGTGAACTGATAATAAATGGGTCGTGATATTAACCGAGGTGATATTAACGGGGTTACACTGTATGTGAACTAATGATGAACTTGACGAGGGCCAGGCGACCGGCGTGGTGCCTGCCAATGACGTCAGAGCAAGTAACACAGTCAATCCGACAAATCAAGCTCCAATACATTTCGTGTGTAAAACATTTAAACGTATATACATTTTTTATAATAATATTGTATATTTCTGGTGCAATTGTAACCGAGTGAGTTGACCTCTACTACATTCATGGCTTGCGTCCACTACAGATTCTTGACAAGGAAATTTAACCGTCATCATCATCATCATCATCATATATTTTATTTATTCTCGCATATTACTGGAGAAGGAGAACTCCAATCCCCAGTTACCTGTACAGATACGTTTTACAATATGGCGAGTTAAAACAGTAAGTTAAGAAAACAATTATAAAATTAAACCTTGAGTAGTACATAAAAACAGTACGGTGTATATATAAAAGCAGGCTGATGTTGGTAAAAAATAGGTACAGCGTTTCCACAGGGCGTGAGCAGCGTCATCCATATCGTTTTACCGTGGTCTTCCTTGAAACTTGTCCTGCTTACAATATCTTGCATGGGGGAATACCACCTGAGGTATATTACCAGCACCCTGAATTTTCTGTGAACCTTAAAGAATGGCGGCTAAATATCCCAAACATATCCCAAATTAATTTAAAACACAGCCTGCTTTAAACTGAACAGTTCTTTGAACTCTTCACGCAGAGATTCGCATCAGCAACAAGTTGGCTTTACTCAACACGCCTTTAGTTTATTATTTTAATATTACATCAGTAAGCCAAATGTCTCAAAATCGGGAATTTACGTCCCCAACAGTTCACAACTTCTCAAATAAGACACCTACAATATTCTAGGAAAGGTAGCAGAGAAAATGTCTACAGTCCGTGCTTATTTCCCCCGATGTTAAGCTGAAATGTTGGCATCAAAGAAGAGTGATAACAGGTGACTATGACTGAACCCAGCACGGTTGAATGCACTCTGAAATGATTCACAGTTGTCTGGACATGGATTAGACTTGTATGTTTCCCAGCTGGCATCTGGACTGTGATTTCAATTCGATTAAATTCGACTGTGATTCAATTCGATTTTTTGGTCTCTGCTGCAAGACATTGCAATGATTGTAGTTGTCGCCGTATTTATGATGTGTGCCTGTGGCCATGCTACCTTATTTGCCAACAAACTTCTATGCATTATACTACTGACGGAGAGAAACATCAATGTTATATATAGCACTGACAGTATTCACTGAGCATAATATCTGTAGTGGCTGACACGTGGTCAGTGTGAACTTAATGTCGTCATTGTATAGCCACGTAATGGTAAGAATATGTAGCAGTGTCATACCGTAATTACCAGGGCTGTAAAATTTACCTTTTAAAAGTAACTAGTTGCAGTTAGAGTTACTTCCTTTGGAAAATGAAAATTACTCTTCAAAGGTACTATTCTCTAAAAGTAACTTTTAAAGATTACTAGTTACCTGTCAGGAGAAGTTACTAGCTACAGTTACTTTGAAACTACTTTCATCGATGTTAGTACAAGAAAGATGGTATAATTTAGAGGCGTATTTTAAAATAATTATGATTTACTGTCTTCTGGGGATTTGTCCATACTTACATGAATGCTTGGAAGCTTAAAAGGTACCCACGATCAACTATAATCTCGAAGTGAAAAGTAAGTAACTGTAAACAAAAGTAACTTTGGAAAGTTACTAGTTATTTTGAAAAATAGTATCTAGTTACAGTTTAAAGCTACTTTCAGTCCAAAGTAACTAGTTGCCTTAAAAAGTTACCCAAAAAGTAACTTTTCAAGTAACTAGTTACTAAAGTAACTAGTTACTTTACAGCCCTGGTAATTACTCTCTTTGCCGTCTGTACTTCGTCATGTCAACAACTCTATCTGTCTTGTATTCTATGCGGTGTCTCACGACATAGAGCTATGGCAACAACGACCATATGTACTCCTTGGAACCCTGCCATCTCTCCTTGTCGTAGGACAAGCAGCATGTCTATCAAAATAATAATATGCTATAGAATCATTGGAATGCGAAAGCAGCTGTAATGCCGATCAGAGATCTTTACCATGTGCAAATGTACTCGCTCGTACAGTAAAACCTGCCTATAACGGTCATCTCTGGGGCCTGAGGAAAGTGACCATTATAGACAGGTGGCCTTTCAGTACAGGTTTATTCTCTAGAAAGTGTCATTTGGGGGTTATGAAGAGTGGCCGTTACACGCAGGTGGCTGCTCTATAGAGGTGGCCGTTAATACAGGTTTGATTGTATATGAATGGTAATTTCTAAATGAAATACCTCTACTATTGATCATCCAATGCCACTTGTAGTGATATAGATTATCCTCACTCTCGTGAAGCCTCGTTATAATGTTATATATAACTCTATAATTTCCATTGTATGATTTAGACTGGATATGTTCCTGATTAGATGACCTTGATTGTGAGCCATATTGTGATTGCTGTCTCCCATTCGTCCTTACCTATACTTGTGTGCTACTGGGTCTTGTAGTACAACAATGGCGCAGTGGATTGGATGCTCATCTTAGGAACAGTCTTCAAATTGTAATCAAGAAAACAATTAATAATTATACTTAATTTAAAAAGTGTTAATTCATAGCTTATAGATATTTTTCAGCAGTAAAATGTTGACATTAGAATGCATCGTGCATCTTGTCTTTGTAAAGTTTCTATTCCTGTTTATCTCAATTTACAGTCAGTCAGATGAAAATTGTCTGTTCAATCAGATCTACGCAGATCGCAAACAGATCACAGCAAATATCATCATCAACTTCATCATCTTTAATGTACTGATAATATACCACAGTTTCTGTCGCATCACAAAGCCAAAATAAAATAAAACTCTTCGATAAACTCTTTTTAGAGGTAAGAAATTGCTTCATTCTAAACTTGTCAAATATACAATACATGCAGTACATACAGCATTTAGAGCTGCGTGCATGTTACCGAACGACGGGAAAATCTAGAATCGAATTTCTACCAACATTCCAGAAGAATACTTATTTTTTTTTTTTGCTTCTTTGAGTATAGAGAAAAGTAAATTCTGTTGCTGAGATGTTCTGCTCAAATATGAATGCTGTCTTGAGCCATGCTTGCACTGAATGATTCGACAAAAGTGTTCAGATGAGGGTTGATGTCATTGGAATTCTTCAAAATGGAGTTTCCATACTGCAGCTTAGCAACCATCGTCATTCTCAGCGAGTTCAAGTACCAGGTGCATCATTCGTTTCAAGTTGTTCCTGAACGTAAAGAAGGCAAGAAAAAAATGTATAAACATACAGTACTCTTGAAGATTGCTCCTTCATCAGCAACTGTCTATGTGTGATTGGCAATGAAATCATGTTGCTCATGATCTCAATAACCTTATTTCAATAGAACATTGGAGAAAATAGTCTACTACAAATAAATGAAAATTGATACTTAATATTAAGTATTTATAATAAAATTTGTCTAGAATTATCTACAGATTACTCAATAGAATTATCTAAACACGAAACTAAAAATTACCTATACTTACTAATTTAAAAGTCCTATTTACAAATTAAAAATGTCTTCATTTTGTGTGATGGTCTTACCTTTTATCGTCCTTTACGAAGTTTCTGTTGATACTGTCTCTTGTGTTGTCTTGCATAGGGTTTTTGTCTGTCTGTATTTCTGTCTTGTACATATCGTTATTTGGATGCTGGGTTAGTTTGATGATGTGAAATTAGTAAATAATTTTTTAGTAATTTTGTTACGGGCTAGGAATTGAATGTTCTACTGTGCAGAACGATTACTGTTTTGTTAAAAAGTTCAGTTGGTATGTCGTTATAGGTTAGTTGTGCAATTTTATGGTGATTCAGTGCTGTTGTTTGTCCATGAATTCCACGTTAGCAGTTTTACATTTTGTCATTAAGTCTTCTATGTCCTTTGTGTATGCCATTTGTACTATGTTATCTATTGATGCCATGGCCATTTTCACAGTTCGGTCGATGTAGTCTTTTGTCTAATGTCTCTTATTGTCCCTTAAAGCCGTCGGTATTTGTCTTTTGGACTTCACGAAGTTCAAGTTGAGCTGTAAATGGTTTTGTGTAGTCGTTGTATTGTGATTTTGTCCGATATTTTTTTGAAATCGCAACATATAATCCTTTTATTTTGTAAAATGCCTCCTCCATGACTTTCAATTTCCAGTGTTGCCAGCACCATACTCATGAGCAATTCCAGAATACGCCTAGGGACCTTCAAGGTTGTCTGGCTCAGCAGCGGTGCGACGTTGGCCGAGTCTGCTTTCGTACTCTTCGAACATTTCGTTTTCCCATCGTTGACTTGCTGCTGCGCGAAGTTGGTTGAGTCCGATCTGTTGTGCTTCTGCTGTTTCATCTTCTCGTCTTTGGCTGTTCGCCATTCGATGTCGCTCGATGTCATTCGATGCCATTCGATGTAGCCTCATCTGCCTCTATAAGCCAAAGTATTGAAATTCAGCTGTACAATTCATCAGGTTCGTTATAGCCTTAATTGTAGGAGGTATCAGATAGACGAACAGTCGAACATGTACAGAAAGCATGTTCGGAAAGCGCAATAATTTGAAATGAGAAAGCTGTCTAGCTTCTCGACTACTATCAGCATTTCAAACAGCATGGCCAACATTGTATCCGTGCATTGTATTCATGAAGAGAAAATTATATCCTGCTTTGAAATGTACCAATCGCATCAAGATGTCAAAATATCAGTTGAGTTTAAAGTTCCTAAATCTGCGTTAAATTAATAGCGTTAAATAAAGACTCAAATTCATCTAATGAAGAATAAAATGGTTTGTGGAGCAGCCTCATTTACTACGACTATACAAACTTACAGGTCCTCCTTTAGCTGCCTTCTTTGCTGTGTTGCTGTTTGCCTTCGACCCTAATTTGTACTGGCTGTAGATTGTTCAGACTTTTTCGCTTCGACGGAATGAATTCACTGCCTTTCGTGGCAAAACGTTTTGCAGGCTGGTTGGGATTTTTCAATTCTTCGTGTTTGACAGAAACCGGGCTCTGATTCGGCGCGAATTTGTATCAAGATGGATTGGTAACCAAGAAAGCACGCCATGCATTCGATTGACATAATTTATGTTAATCACGTAAGTATTATTCCATTAATCCATTGACAGCCTATGCAAGGAGTTTGCTTTCTATTTCAGACCTTAGGGACCACTCATTATTTATGCCCAGGGTTGGTACCGAAGAGAAGCCGGGTGTGTAACTCAAATTTTGAGAACACCCAAGGTTGGGTAATGTTTTTGGCTGCCACGTTCAACTGACATTTTCTTTCCATTGCTGATCAATCGATTCCAATTTCATATAACTAAACGAGGAGTGGCATGTAGTGTATTTGATAACAGTTTTTGATACCGGTAGGATATCTATCTTCTGTCTACATTTGTTTAATATGATATGATGTAGTTTTTAGAGGTTGGGTAATTTTTTTTCTTGGCTACCTGAAGGTTGGGTAAAACAAAAAAATGTTTAAATATTTTGCTTCTCTTTGGTACCAACTCGGGGCATAAAGAATGAGCGCTCCCTTACTTGGCAATGCAATACAAACGCAAACTGTGTTAAATTAATCACGGAAGCGCTTTTGTAAACTTGTCATGGCAAGAATTTGAGAGGTTGTCCAATTCAGAGTTAATCGGGATTTCATTTGACATTTCCCACGGAATAACTGACAAGACAAAATGAATAATGTTTCCAAATTCCCATCAATGAAAGATAGCCGAAGGCATTGCTGAATGCTCAAAATGTAGATAAGATTGAACGGTCCTAGCTATCTGAATAATTGCTGCCATAAGCTGGTAGGCAGACGTAATTCCAAATCATTTTAAAAGTATTTCAATTATCCTGAATGGCAAAAAAGCCGGTGAAAAGCTGTTGTACTTCAAACTGTTGTATGAAGTTTTTAATTTGTAAATAGTTCGTAAATAGGTTGCTGTTTTAGAGGTATTTATTTAATTTAGGATATTATTGTATTTTCTTATTAGATTAAGTTTTATCTATTTATTTCTGATCTTGTATTTTTTTAAACTCTCGAATAAAATGACGTTACTAGCTTGAAAAAAGAAAAGAAAAGTTTTTAACAACCAAAGAGGCAAAATGCCTGCATATATCAGACTATTCAGGGGTGGATCCAGCCAAATATTTGACTGAGTTCTGGGGGCGTGGCATTTGATCTCGCCCTTTCTGATANGAAAAAAGTTATGTTGACCATATTTTTGACTGAGTTCTGGAAACCAGAGAACCTGGTCTGGATCCACCCCTGAGACTATTTTCATATTTTCTAAATGATAGTTCTGTGTATGCATTTAACAACAATATAGCGACATATG